>JAPWTK010000143.1:782500-1072806 GCA_029963805.1 Aromia moschata | reverse complement strand
CAAAGTTAAAAAAAAAAGTTCAATATAAGTTATTTTGCTCATTACCATGTATGTTTTTAATTTTTTTTAGTTCGTTGATATCTTCTATTAGTTTTGTTCTTCACAACCAATTTTTTTTTTAATGGCACCCATACTTTTTTTCGTTATGAAAAAAGCATATTTTTCTCTTATTCAGTCACAAAATTTTGCAGTTTTTTAAAAAAAGCGAGAAAAAATTATTTATTACGATTCACTCCTCACTCTAACAAGGGAAAAAGTCATGCAGTTTTAAAACAGAAACATTACTTTTGCTAAAGAATGCCATGTAAATTTGACATTTAAATTAATACAAACAAAGAATAAATAATTATTGTCGGTTTAAAAGCAAAGTTTTGGTTTGACATTCTTGCAAATTATTAAGTTTGAAGACATGGCACATTTGAGTGAGAGACAACGTATTGAAATATTAATGATTTATGGGTACGGAAATAGGAAAAGGACTCAAAGCGAAGTGTGTACTGTATTCAACGGAATTTACCCACATACTCCTGTATCTCAAGGAACTAATTAAACAATTTCGAGAAACTGGTAACGTTAAAGACGTGAAAAGAACTGACAGACCAAAATCGGCAACAAGTGAGGGAAAAAGCGTTAAATGTTCTGTTGACAATTGAAGAAACGCCACAAGTGTCAATGAGGGAAGTCGCAGACAATTTAGAAATTAGCCATGTTTCTGTGCTTAGAATTTTAAAAAAAGAAAAAAAGTTATAAGCTTCAATTAATACATGAATTGATTGAAGATGATTTTGATAGACGGATGGATTTCTGTGAGTACATGATGGAACGATGTAATGCAGATGAGAATTTTGCTTCAAAGATTGTATTCTCAGATGAAGCGACCTTTATGCTAAACGGCACATTAAATCGACATAATTGTCGGTATTGGGCGAGCGAACCCACACTGGGTCCAAGAAGCACACACACAATATCCGCAAAAAGCAGGGATGGCAAAAGTAGCGGTTCTTGCGGTTCGGAACCGGTTCCGGAGCGGTTCCACCAGTAGAGAACCGCTTCCAAAAGTGGAACCGGTTCCGTCCCGGAACTGTTTTTTAGAGTACAAGAACCGTTTGCTTTGGAAGCGGTTCCGCTGTTTCGGGAATTTTGGAACCGGTTCCAAAACCGCTCCTTTTCTAAACGGTAATGGGATGATTTCGTAAGAACCGGTACGAATACCGGTTCCGTACCGGTTCCTGGGGTATTTTTTCTTCTTATTGGTTTAACCATTAGGGGGCTGTCCGTAAAGTACGTTACACTATGTACTGTAGAACACTTTTTAACCTCCCTCCCCCCTCACGTAATAGGATATTATATCAAAAAGCGATATACCCGGGAGAACGCTATATTCGGGAAGCGTTATGTCCGAGTTTTACTGTACTTACAAAAAATAGGAGAAAATATCGAATATACTATCTGGGCCAAGTATGGTCACATTTTTGGCACAAAAAATCAATTAAATCAAGGAGCTTCAGAGTGTTTTTTTCTACTCCGAAATATTTAACGTTACAATTCGGCCTTCCGTTGATCAGATGAAGCAAACTAAAAGTCATTTAGTTGATTATAATTTTTATTAATTGTCACTTTTATGTTCAATATCGAACGTGGAATATGGAAATAAATATATTAACATAATCAAAAATTCTAACAAAAAAAATAAACAATAATAATTATTTTAGGATCACAACAATCCAAAACGTTACACAACCAACCTAGAGGGATGCACATGCACACACTTTCGGTACGATTGTGATCTGTAAGGAAGGGAAAACTAACTATTCATGACGTAATTTACGTCTCACCCCTAAACGGTGCAATCTTCTCAAAATCTAACCAAATTTTGACTGGCGATCAAAATGATTCGTTTATCCTTCATAAAAAGCATGTTTAACCTTACAAAAGGAGTTCTTTAATATCGCCGGGTACTGCGTTTCGACCGACAATAACGACGTGTGTGTGCAGATTTTGAAGCCGTAATTAAGTTTAACCAGTGTATACTCCATTAAGAACTTTCTGTAATTTTTTTTTAAAACCTCATTTCGCGATCCCTGATCCCTGATTCTGCCGATATAGCCGTTAGTCTAATAATATCGCCTCTTCTTAAAATTCTGTATTATAAATTGCACAAAGAACCGGTTCCTATCTAAGAACCGCTTCCAGAACCGGTTCCAAACAAGAACCGGTAAAATATTTTTTTGGACCGGTTCCATCTTTTTTAAAAACGGGAACGCTTCCAATACCGCACAAAAATGTTAACCGGTCCTGATTCCAGAACCGCTTCCAAAATAAAACCCCGGAACCGCTCTTGGAAGCTTTTGTGACAAAGTGGAACCGGTTCTGTTGCCATCCCTGGCAAAAAGTAAATGTGTGGACAGGCATTATAAGAGGACATATCATAGGCCCATTTTCTCTTGATGAAACCCTTACCGCTGATCGATATCTTCAACTGCTACAAACTCAGGTCATACCTGCGATCACAGCCTTATTCTCGGGTGAAAATGGAAGTATTGACAATATAATTTTCTTCCAACAAGATGGAGCTCCTCCACATTTTGCGGTACATGTTAGAGAGTACTTAAGTCATGTTTTTCGAAACAGGTGGATCGGCAGAAGAGGATCTATTGAGTGGCCTGCCAGATTTGACGCCCTTAGATTTTTTCCTGTGGGGTCATGTTAAAAATAGTGTGTTGAAACAGAGACCTCGTAATTTGGAGGACTTAAAGGTGCGAATAACTGCTGAAATGCGCAGAATACCTGCAGAGGTGTTACACAGTAGAATTTAAATACCGTTTAGGTCATTGCTTGGCCGTCAACGGAGCTCAGTTTGAATATCTGATTTAGTATTGCTGTTCTTTTTTTTATTTTAATAATTAGACTACCTTTTGTTACTCTTTAAATTTAATTTGATCTAAATTTTAGTTTTGTGAAATTAATTAATTAATTGTGTGAATAGTAATAAATAATTTTTTTTCTCGCTTATTTTTTTTTTCAAAAATTGCAAAATTTTGTGACTGAAAAGTAAATTTTTTCAAACGAAAAAAAGTATGGGTGCCATTGAAAAAAAAATTGGTTGCCATAGGAACAAAACAAGAGAAGATATCAACAAACTAAAAAACTTAAAACATACATGGTAATGAGCAAAATAACTTTTGTATTCAACTTTTTTTTTAACTGCAATTTTTAATTAATTTTGTAAATAATTTTTAATTTTGTAAATTAAAGCCATTATTTGATATTTTGCTTTATTATATACCGGTGTACAAAAGTATCAAAAATAAAATTTTGTAAAAAAAAAAAAAAAAAAAACGTATATTTATATACCCGGTGTATATATATATGTACATATTCCAAGCAAACGTATAGACCGGGAAACTTTGTTCTACTTTATTGTCATGTGTATTATTAGTTTTTATTAATTCTTTGACGTGAATTGCAGGCTCGGATGGGGTTTCAAGAGACCTGGCGCCATGGCGGATAACCGGTGCTTTTCTGGAGGCGGTAAGTCCTGTGGAAGTATGGGATGAGGTGTGGAAGTGGAATGTAAAGTATTGATTAGATTGTGCGACGTGGGATTCGCCGACGTTGTACTCGTATGCACACAACGGTCGAGAGTTGTCATTTGTGCATGCCTTCACCATTTTCCGTTAATTTCCAGGAAAATGATTGTTTTCGTTATGTACAGGTATCTGCAAATATACAATTTAGCAACGTTTGGGAAAAACAAACGAGTTTTTTCTATTTAAAAACCTTCCAGATTGGAAAATTTTCCAAAATCCTTTGGACAATTTCCAATTTTTTTTCTCAAAAAACCATGTATAGGATCTTATAGTACAAGTCTTCCTCTTTCAAATGCCGTTGAATTTGTTCAAATATCTTTTTTTTCGCCGAGATATTGCATTTTGAAATTTTCATATTTGTGATTTTTACTATACCCGAATATCGTGTATATCAAAAGATTGTTTTTTTTTTATTAGGAAACGTAAAACATATTTAAAAATCAATAACAAGTTTTTGCACTTTTAGGTTAGAATATCTCAAAAATCCTCTTATTTGATTTCCTGGCCTCCCAATTGAATTTTTTCATTAAAAGAAATTGAAATATAACATCAAATTGACTTCAGCTACTTCGAAAATATAGAAAATGAATGATCGAATCGAATACTCATTTATTTCATCGTAATTTTCGTCGCCATCTTGTTTTCCCCATAAGGAATATAATTGTTATTGATTTTTATTTTTGTGATGTATTGTAAATTTCTAGTATACAAAAGAATCTAAATAAAGACGCCATTCTTTCATTTTAAAAAAATCATGAAAGTTCCATAGACGCTATTGTAACTTTAGCCAACTCAGGTCGGCCACATCGATTTTTCTTCGAAAAATTTTGAAAATCTGACCTGAAATTCTGAACGCAGATCATTTGACATAAGAAAATATTGACTTGACTGAGACCGGATTTGTTTTCAGTGGAAAAAATTTCTTCGGAGAAAACTATTCATTGTCCAAGGGCAAAATCTTGCAGGATAGTGTTATTAAAAACATCAATAACTATTATTAAAACGAAAATACTTAAAATAATAATGATGAATCCAATAATATTTGTGATATTCAGCTTCAACTAGGGCAACATTTTTATACGGGGTGTCTACTTTTATTTTTGTACAAATCCATATAATCCTCATTTTTCAATATAATCGACGAAACTTTTTTTCTGTTTTAAAGGGCATCGAAAACTGATTCTTCTGACCCTATTGCGACTTTTAGTATGCAGCTTCATGGCCTGCTCCGATTTTTTTGTACACCCTCAAAATTCAATATGAGCATTTAGCGTTTTTTTTTATATTTAAAACCCGAATACGTAAAGTAATAGGCAGAACCCCCCCAAAATTCCCATTTTCGAAAAAAATAGACAACGTATTTATATTCGATCTCAAAGTTGAGCCAAATATTGCATTATTTGAAAGCCTCTAGACGAGTCAAGTGTGCTATGGAGTAAAGTCAGCACAGTTAAATCTTATCTGGAATGAAATATAGGAAAATTTTCGGGAGTATTTCTAGAAACTTCTCCGAATTTTATTCATCCCAAATATTTTCCAAATTGTATTTTTCCAGAAGATTTTTCGATTTCATTTTCCCGGACAAATTACACCCCAAAAGGCGCGTTCCGACCCTCTCCGTTCTAAAATAGAACACAGATCGCTCGGCCATTTTTTATTCAAGAGGAGAAAATGGAATAAATTACCCTAAGATCTTGTGGCCTTGACTTCTGGCCTAGCGCTTGACAAAATTCGCAGTCGTTCCCGGTGCTCCCCGCGGTGATCGTTATTTTTTGCGTGGGAGGGAGTGGGGCAATTTTTAA
Organism: Aromia moschata; assembly: GCA_029963805.1. Lineage (NCBI taxonomy): Eukaryota > Metazoa > Arthropoda > Insecta > Coleoptera > Cerambycidae > Aromia > Aromia moschata. Next base: position 1,067,414 of record JAPWTK010000143.1, on the reverse strand, counting down.
CGTGTCCTTGTAAGACGTTAAATGCGGGGAATAAGACTAACAACGTCCGGTTCCTTCAAAAGTGATCATCATTAACTTTTTTTTAAGGTGTGTGTAAAAACGTCTTTTTTATATAAATAAAGGTTATACTACTTTCAAATGTAAAAAAAGGTATTTAACATGTTTTTAAATTGTCGAGTGAAAAAATCTACACCTCATACAAAATAAAAACGCTTTTTTAAGTTTTAGAGCGCACTGATGCCAGATTGTTCTAAAATTATTCAATATTGGTTTTTAATTTGTGCAAAGTGTGTGATTAATTTACAACCAAAAATAAAGTGCTTTTAAAAAAATGTGATATCGCTGGATCTCTTCATATTATCTTCTAGCGGGACGGATAGAATTTATTATTTCAAAGCACTTGGATCTGTAACAAAAAAAGAATCATACAGTGACTAAAAAAAGATGTAGAAGTTTCTTGATATTAGATAGAAAAACCAATTACTTTCTCTTTGTTTTCATATTTTATATTCCTTCAAAATTTATAGTAAATCGGGTGGAGACTGTAGATTATGTAACAAATAGGTAATACTAGGGAGCTCCACATTCCTAGAAAACCTAGTGATCTTATTTTTACAATAATTTACTGTACATACTATATTTGTTATACAACTTTAAACTGCCATTAAAAAAAATAAAAAAAACAAAACTCTTTTTAATTTGAACTCGTTAATGAAATTGTTATATTAACAAAAATGTTTCCTTAATTTCCTAAATCCTGCGTAGGGTGGGGTGCCCTTTAACCCTTTAACGCCCAAGCGCACTGTCAAGAGACATGAACTTAAAGGCTCATAATGAAAAAACAACTAAAACCATGTATTCCTATGTTTCGAGGTCGCTCTTTCGAATGGAATCGTTAAAATTTGCAAAAAAATTGATATAACCTTCAATTTTTAACAAAAACTAAAAAAAAACGCGATTTTTTAAGATTCTTTTTTTTTAATCGCAATTTCAGCTATGTTATCGTCCTTTATATCACTCAAAAACAAATAGAAACGTGCACTCGAGACGTGTACTTAAGGAAACGCAATGAGAACAATTTAATTTTCTCATTTTTGAGGTTAGATTAACTGGATATGGCAAAATTCAAAGGGTGATATTTCTCGCTTTTTACCAGTTACGGGATCATTGACGCAAAAGAAGAATTTTGAAAAAGTATTAGTCCTTTTGGGATTTTTGGGGTCGCTGATCACGATCCTGATGTCAGAATTTCAAAATAAAGGCCCTCCCGCTTTTCTGGGGTTTTCGGGAATCACGATCCCGATCAGAATTTCAAAATTCAGAATGGTAGATATGACATGGCGACCATTGCGAAATCCTGAATTTAATAAAAAGTTAATAGTAATCGAAATTTCATAAATAACTTTTTAAAAACATTTTACTCCGAATGTCGCAGAAAACACCCTGTACCTTCTGTGTCAAAATTTATTACAAATTAAAATTATTCGCCCCCAAAAAAAAAACAATTTCCAAATTTTCTGTGAAAATGTAAGTCATTAAAAAAGTTATTTTTCATTTAATAACTGAAAAAATGACTGCTTGCTTATTGTATTTTTTATTGCCCCGGTCTCCCTCGCGCAATTGCGAAAGATAACCCGTGTTTTGTTTCCTTCGACGTGTGGCGATATCTAGCGGCAGGAAGTGGAACCGTCGCCGGTCGAATTGAATCGCCTCCAGCCCGTTTTCGTTTGGGATATTGTTTTCATTAAAATGCAGCATCTACAGCAGGCTTGATTCGTCTTTCGAATGGAAGGAGCGCCAGTCGTCGTCTTCGTGGCGTGTTTGCGGAAAACATAGACGGGGCGGTTTCGGAGCTCTAAGGGTGTCGTCTAGTGTAAACTGCAACGACCGATCTTTTTTATTCGCTTTTTTTTGTATTTCTTTCTGACGAACCATGAAGATACTCGATCTTGGTTTCTTCACAGCAGTCCAGTAGGCAGAGATTTTTATGTGTTTTTGAATCATATAGGGCTAGTTTTGACGGGTTCCTATGTATTTTTTTTTACGTAGAACACAATGCGCGGGGTCCGTAGAGCTGAAACCGTCCGCTAATTTTTTTAATTAACAATTTGTGAAAAAAAAAAACCTTTTTTTTTTCACATTTTCGCTTATATCTCCGTTCCTTGGCATATTTTATATAGCATATGCATTTAAGAAGTTGTAGCCTATGAATTTCTACAATTCTAAGCCCAACCACCATTTTTTTATTTCGAAAGTAGGCCGACTTGAATTTTGGAAATTCAATAGGCTACAACTTCTTAAATGCATATCATAACATAGTATACAGGGTTTGTCCGGAAAGTAATGTCAGTGAGCTTTGAAAAATGGTTTTTATTTGTTCTATGTGTACAAATCTTTAGAAACTTTGAAAATACATTCCTCCTGCGTCCACACATCGGTTCCAGCGGGTCTTCCACGCATCAAAAGCCGCACGGTAGTCGTTTTCCGGAATCGCCTTTAAAGCGTCGGTGCAAGCCTTCTGAATGTTTTTCACCGACCCAAAATGCTGTCCTTTCATTGGGGTTTTGAGGCGCGGAAACAGAAAAAAAGTCTGGGGGGGCCACATCGGGGCTGTAGGGAGGCTGGGGAACAACGGTGATGCCTGCCTTGACGAGGTAATCGGCCACGAGGAAGCAGGTGTGCGAAGGCGCATTGTCGTGAAGCTTCCAGGATTTTGAGATGTCTGGGCGGACGCGATTCAACCTGCGTTTCAGCCGCTTCAGCACCTCGACGTAAAACTTTCCGGTTACGGTTGTCCCCTGCGGAACGAACTCATGATGTACCAATCCCCGGCAATCAAAAATCACAATCAGCATTGTCTTGATCTTTGACCTGGACATCCTGGCCTTCTTGGGGCGAGGGGAGTTTGACGTGTGCCATTCCGCACTTTGCTTCTTCGTCTCCGGATCGTATTCAAAGACCCAACTTTCGTCCCCGGTAATGACGTCATAAGGAAAGCGGGGTTGTCTTCGCAGGTGTCCAAAAGTTCTTGGCAGGTTTCGACGCGCCTCGCTTTTTGATCGTCCGGTAGCACTTTTGACACGAGCTTCGCGCACACCTTCCTCATTCCTAAAGACACAATTTCGTGAACAATGGTTTTCGTAATGTCTAATGTTTCGGAAATTAAACGGACACTTAGACGACGGTCAGTGTTCAACAAGTCAAGCACACGTTTCACATTGTCGTCGGAACTGGAGGTTGATGGCCGTCCAGCGCGGTTCTCGTCGTTGACATCTTCCTCGACCTTCAACATTGGAATGGTTTCCGCAGCACTCTTCTCCAGTTTCACACAAAACTTGGTCGCCATCCGTTGCTCAAGCGAACGTTGCATTTTTTCTTGCACCGGGTCACTGTAACGACTCTCAAAGAACAAGTGATGCGACCGCTACAACGACCGGTAGCCAACTGACGTTTGTTGGATCTTGTTGCCAGATCCCACCACCACAATCCCAGCACGTAAAGCGCGGGCTGGCGCGTACAGTCTCGGGAAAAAAAATCACTGACATTACTTTCCGGACAAACCCTGTAAAACAAAGTCGCTTCCCGCTGTCTGTCCCTATGTATGCTTAGTTCTTTAAAACTACGCAACGGATTTTGATGCGGTTTTTTTTAATAGATAGAGTGATTCAAGAGGAAGGTTTATATATATAATACATGCATAATATGGTAGAGAAACACTGATAATTTTAGAAGTTTCTAATGTGATGTCGTAAACCGGGCGAAGCCGGGGCGGGTCGCTAGTGCTATATAAAATGTGCCAAGGAACGGAGATATAAGCGGAAATGTGAAAAAAGACGTTAATTTAAAAAATCACCGTCAAAACTAGTCCTATACATATGTTTCAAGAACAGTTTTTGATGATTTTAGCTCCCTGCCTACTGGACTACAGGTGTTTATTAACATTTCAACAGTCTTCCATGGCATTTTCAAGTAATAACTTGCATGCTCATAAACATTACATTAAATTAAACAATTACATTAAAGTTAATTTACTTTTAATGCTCGTAGTGACTAGAAAGTTCAAAAATACGTGGCTATTATTTTAAAATTAATTAAAAATGTTATTGTAATAACAGCACATTGTTTTGCTGTACATAATTATATTTTGTAAAAATCTCTTACATATAGAAAAGAGTTAAAAAAATCTAAAAAATGTAGGACCGGTACTTTTACTCCCGGTTAAGGCCATATTAACTAACCAGACGCTAAGACTAGACTAGTTCTTTTTTTTGTGCTTTAAAACGGCTTTGTAATTTATTATTATTATTCTTTCTCAGATTCGAAGTAGTCACTATTCTGTTTTTGTGACGACTTGGCAACACCGCTGGCTGGCAAGATTGCAACATTAACATTTAAAAACTTACAGTTAATCTAAATCTGACTTGATGAATAATTCTGCGATGATATCTAAAAAGTCCTTAAGAAAGAAATATTTCCGTCATTTCTGTAACCCCACACTCTTATACAGGGATTAACTTTTGTCCAAATGATAATTTCTTTAGTGCTCTTTAGTCTGTTTTGGGTGCAAAATACGAGGTGTGGCTATTAAATAACCGAACTGCTGTCATAACACTTTTTATTCGTTACCAATTACAGTAGCAACTTTTTCGCCTTCAATGTATTCCCCTTGGCGATCTCTACACCACTCCATACGACATTTCCATTGTTGAAAGCAGTGCAGGAAGTCCGTTTCTGTCAGCTTGTTCAGAACCTCCGTAGCTTTTGCTTTTGCTTTAACCGCTTCCACACTTTCGAATCTTGCCATCACAAGTAATCACCGTGTGTACCAAGCCTGGATCAGTGTTAGTGTTGTTTAGAATGTCAGCGCAAATGTTCATTCTTGATTCCTTTTGCTCGGGAGTGAAGAGTTTTGGCACCATTTTTGCGCATGTTGAACGTACATTTGCCACTGATTCACCTTTCTAATTTTTTCACATTATCATCCGTTGGTTGAGGGCCCCCCGCGGGGAAAAACATTCATCCCGTACATTTTTTACTTTAGCTTTTTTTTGTGTGGGTATTAACGGCAAACAAAACCCCCCCCCCCCCCCCCCCGCCCCCCCCGGGGGGGGGGGGAAAAAAAAACACACACCCCCCCCCCCCCAACCCAACCCCCCCCCCCCCCCCCCCCCCGGGAAAAAAAACCCCCCCGGTTTGGTGTTTTAAAACCCCCCCCCCCCCACACCCCCCCCCCCCCCCCGGGCTTCTCCCCCCCCCCAAAAAAAAAGGGAAGAAAATTTGTTTTCCTTTCCCCATATCAACGGGCGTTATAAAATATATTAATAGTTTTGGGGGGGGTACTGGAACCTTCGGCGTAGAAACAAAAAACTGGACGTTTTCCACGAAACACCGAACTACTACACTTTTCTCGACGCGCGTTTCGCCAACCAAGTTGGCATCTTCAGGAGAAGATTAAAACTAAATTCTAGCCTACACACTTGCACTATTTATACTAAATTTGTTGCCACGGTTCACTGAACCGTAACTGTCTTTGTTTATCAGAGCAAACAGTGGACTGGTGGGTATCGGACCATTGTCCTTATTCATACTACTGTTACACTTAATGATTTCTAAACTCTCAAAAGCATCCAACTGTCTACTGTTTGTTACATTCCTATTTAATTTTAAATTATTTATGTCTATCCTATGGTTGTTGTCAAAAGCGTGTTGGGCAACACAAGATTTTTCTGTTCTGCCATATTTCAAATGAGCCATGTGTTCTTTAAATCTAGTCAAAATAGATCTTTTTGTTTGCCCAATATACTTTTGATCACAATCTTTACAACTTATTTCGTATATTCTTGACTTTTCGTTATTGTCGTTTTTGTCTTTGGGGTTACCCAAAAACGTCTGTAGTTTATTTTTAGAATTATAAACCAAATTGATATTGATATTTTTAAAAATTGTATCTAGTCCGCGGGTGAATTTAGGTTCTTATGGTAACGAAGCAAATTTCGAATTGTCAGTATCTCTACGAAAACTCGTGGAATTGTACAGGGTTCTCTTAAATTTATGCTTCTTTATTAACTTATCTATTAAATGGACTGAGTAACCGTTACTCTTAGCTATATTCTTAATTAATTGTTTCTCATGTTCAAACCTCTCTTTACTGAGGGGGACATTTAACAAACGGTGAATTAGAAAATTAAAACTTGCCATTTTATGATGAAAAGGGTGGTGTGAATCGTTGGGAATATATCTAAGAGTCGCGGTTTCTTTCCTATATACATCAAACTTATTTTCACTATTTCTAATAACTAATACATCTAAAAATGGTAGCTGTTCATTGTGTTCCACTTCATATGTAAATTTTATGGTAGGGAAACGGTTATTTAATTTTGCAACAAAATTATCTAAACTAATTGCTTTTGTATCAAATACCGCGAAGATATCGTCCACATACCTGTACCAAACTCTAGGGAATTACTCGAATTTATCTTTTACTTCTGTCTCAAATTTACTCATAAAAAGATTTGCAATGAAAGGTGACAAGGAGTTACCCATTGCCGTTCCCTCATGTTGTTGAAAATATTCACCATTATACTGAAAACAATTTTGATTCATACAAATACTAGTAAGCCGAATATATTCCTTAATAATGTTATCGTCGAAACCATTTAATTCAAGTAATTCCTTGAGGTAGTCCAAAGTTTGCGGGATTGGGACACTTGGAAACAATGAGCATACATCAAACGACACCAAAATTTCACCTTCTTGCAATTGAATATTTTTGATATTGTCAATGAACTCACTAGAATTTTTAACTGAAAAACTTGTTTGTGCAATAGGCAAATTTTCGAACTCATTCGTTAACCATTTTGACAAATTATAAGTTGGGGATCCTATCGCTGAGACAATTGGTCTTACAGATATTCCTGGTTTATGTATTTTTGGCAAACAATACAATTTAAGTATTACTGGATTTGACAATTGTAATTGTTGTCTCAGGGAAGGAGTAATAAGGTTGTTACATTCTTTTAAAGATTTTTTACCTTCCGTTGTCATTTTTGGCAAAGGATTTTTTGACAATTTATTGTAAGGACCACTATTAATTAAATTGTCGACTCTTTCAAAATAATCATTTTTTTCTAAGATAACAACAATCCTAAATTAAATAAAAACAATCCTTCTCTCGTAATTGTTTGACAATGTTTTTGTCTTTCTTGACATTTTTGGTATTAATTTTATTTTTAACAATGTTGGAACTAACTTGTTTTCTAACTGCTTCTCTGACAAACCCCCTGGAAGAATCGGGCAGGTTGCTGTGTATTGCACATCCAACACCCGCCACGACTTCCACCAGGAAGTCGTTTTTTTTTATTTTGTATTTACTTATAGGACATAGATTTGTGATTTTTCAGTTCGGGCCAATTCGAAAAAAACGAAAGATGTTTTTTCTCGGCAGTCGAGGTTTGTCTCTAAATCTTGACTCCCGGGGCTAAAAATTAGCGGCCCGGACGTTTTTACGATTATCGCGTTCCTTTTATTTAACGGGCTAATAAAACGGCCGCCACCGCTGCGCCATTGACGCTAAAAAACCTCATTATCGAATTATATGGAGATGGTCAGGTTGTAAAACTGGCGCACGAGCGGCCGGCGAAGCCCGATGTCGGGTTTCGCCTTACAAGATACACACAACTCCGTTGCCATTGCGAGCGGCGCGGTTGCCAGGTCGTCGAAAAATCGCGAAACTAGCGATTTACGACTATAGCCTAGCAGACTCTAGCAGGTAATAAGGCGTTCTGTACACGAGTCGACCGTTTTGCATTTCGACTTTCAAACCGGTGTCACTATTATGCAACCGGTTTGCTATAAATTGACGTTCTCTTTACTTTGAATGACTATATTGCCATGATCGACATACGTTCGTAATACTTCACGTCTTTCTACGCCTCGTACGAATTTGATGATAAATTTAAGCAATAAAACACTTAATTCCCTGATTCATTTGGATCAAAATACAACAGTTAAAAATGACAAAAACTCAAAAATTACTGCTGAAAAATTTAACACCATGCAACCATACAATCTATATCTTTTTGACTCAACCTGCTGTTGTAGACTTTAGAAAATGACCTAGTCAGTTTTTCGTTTGCTTCATCATCTTGAAGATCGTTTGAAGGTTGACCTCGTTTTTTTTTAATGGAAACAGCAAAAAAAGCACTAACACCGACTTGCATTTCTTAGTCCATCACCTTCCTTCTTTTACATTATGAAGGAAAATAACATCTCAAACGAAAAAGCAAGACTTTAGAAGATAAACAAATGACTGAGGAACGTTTGATACATGTCATCAAACACGTGTTTAAGATTCAGAGCGCACTGATGCCAGATTGTTATAAAATTATTCAGTATTTAGAAACAGTTTTGACTAGCATATGGATGGATTCTTTCTGTTTGTTTATTGTTAAATAACTTGTTTTTTCACCATTAAAGATATAAATAATTTGAAAATGTATATAATTTAAAAGACTGGTTGGAGCATAAATATGCAAGAACAAAAAACATAGGACAAATTGGTAGTAAATGTTTTTTAAAGGGAGGAGAAATAAGTTGAAAAAGGCAATTGAAGTTTTGATTTTTTTAAAAACTATAAAAAATTAAGATTTTCTCAAATTCGGTTATAAATAGTGCAGTGTAGTTTTTTAAACATAACTATCGATTATTATAAAAATGTTACGAATACCACTTGTATTCAATGCTACAATATTTGTAACCCTCTTGGCAGAGTTACGCTTTCTAGGTGATGTTAAAAGTGCATTGTTTTTGGCTTTTTGTGAAGTAGAATTAACCGTGGAAACATTTAGAAGTTTAGGGCTGCTGCTACACGCTAAAACAATATGTTGGATTGTGGTTTTAATTAATATTTTAGTTTTATATTTAAATTACCTTTCTAACAACTGTTAAGGGTAGCGATGGACCGTTATTGGCTCGTTCTTTTTCAAAATGGCGTATCAAAGATGCTACTAACTCTTGGCAGCAGATGTTTAACGGTTTTGGCATTTCGCAAACGGAAGTCTGACAACTATAAGACTTTGGATTGTTCTGGAAATAACAGGTTTTCAACGCAAGATAAAAATTTGAAGCTCAATAAAGATACAAACCACTATTAAAGCCTATATAAGGCTTTTAATAAGTTTTTATTTCAATACAATTGAGCGGTGGCATCACATTTAATATAGTCCAGTAAGGAGAGAGCTAAAATAATCAAAAAGTGTTCTTGAAACATATAGGGCTAGTTTTGACGGTTCCCTATGTATTTTTTTGCGTAGAACACAATGCGCGGGGTCCGTAGTGCTGAAACTGTCCGCTAATTTTTTAAATTAACAATTTGTGAAAAAAAATATCCTTCCTTGGTATATTTTATATAGCATATGCATTTAAGAAGTTGTAGCTTATTGAATTTCCAAAATTTTAATTCCAACCCAAAGTCTCCAAGTGCTATTGTTAACTTGCAAATGACCGCTGAAGTTGAAAACTTGCTTTTTTTTACTATTTTTTTACTTCGAAAGTAGGGCGACAATGATTATGAAAAAAAAGACGTTTTTTTTTTCAGAAATTGTTAATTTAAAAAATTTGCGGACGGCTTCAGCTCTACGGACCCCGCGCATTGTGTTCTACGCAAAAAAATACATAGGAAACCGTCAAATCTACCAATAACCCTATATGTTTCAAGAACACATAAAAGTCTTTGCCTACTGGGACTGATAGTGTCATCGGTGTGGACCGGTTGTTATTTTGTACAACGCATAGGTCACATGTCTATCTCGAGCGGGGCACAAACTAGAGCCCTGCCATATTTTCCGGCGTTTTACCCACCTCCCGTTACGTTCCTTTGAACTCTACAACGTTCCGAATCGATTCAAACACTAGAAAGGCAGAGATGGACGCGTTTACGAGTCGAATAGTAATTTCCCCGGATCTAGGGAAGAGCGGTGGAGCGCGGCAACGCCGCCGCTCTTTCGCCCGCGTGCGTTGCATAAGAGCGACGAGAAGAGGAGAGCAGCGGCACGCCGGCCGCCGCGCCACGGGCGAAGAATGTCTCCTCCGCCCGATTAGTCAGTAGCCGTGCCGTACGCGAGTGAGCGAGAGCCGATGCGGTGCACACGTCGTCGTCGGCCGATCGACACTTGTTGAGCGAAGCGCCGCTCCGCTCGGCTGATCGGCCGACTTCCCACGGAATAATACGGCGAATGCGGAGGGATTCCGATTCCGCAGATAGCGGCGCCACGGGCGCGCCGCGCGCTTTCGCGAAGGGGGCCCGTCGCCGATTTATTAATAAAAAAATATTAGAGGTGGCCAACCGGTAAATTACATTTTTATATCAAAAATAAAAATAAAAGGCGTGTGCTAGAAGGCACGGAGAGGCACGAAGGAATATCTACGTATTCACATGCATTTTGACCTGTTGAACACGAATCCGTTTTGTCGGATTGGCTCTTGCGTTTTTCCTAACCTCAAAAAACCCCTTAAGGGGTAACACTACCTTGTGGGGTCAAAATCAAGGCTCATTTTCTGGAATTTATTGTACAAAGGCAAAACAATTTATTGAAATTCGATTTTTTAGACGTATCATTACACATCTCTAAAAGTGCACAAAATATTATGTCATTTAAAAACAAAATGGCGACACAACAGCTCTCGGAATGACTTTTATGACTTCCGTGGCGGTAAACCTACAGGTCGCAATTTTGCATCTAGAACAAAAAAACGAAAAAGATTTTGAAATTACATCGAAAAATCTAGTGAACGACCGGAGAACTTTACGAAATATTGATTTTAAAAAATGGCCTGTTTAAAAAAAACACGTTTTTTCGGAAAAATCGGCCGAAAATCAGCTATAAAATCGGTATATTTTCATAAATCTAAAAGTTCTACTGGCGTTCACTAGAATATTTAATTTTTTAGCTACAGTTACAATTTCATGTCGATTGGTTGAAAATTGTAGGCGCTAGCTTTACAGCCAGCTCGAAAAACATGGTTTCGAGAATAACGCATTTAACATTGCAAGTACGTATATTTCGATGTATTAATTTTTTATTTGCCACTAATCGGCGATGCCTGGGCCATACAACTGTCCTAATTCAAGATTTTCATGCTGTTCTTCTGCTGTTTCCTGCTTTCATGTCCTTCTAATTCAAGGTATACTGTGTTTACGAAGGAATATTGACCCCTACTGCACCGATATCGAACCTTTTGGATATCATTTTTGGATAGTTAAGGAAGCATTAGCGCCAATAAAAAATGGTCAAAAAATGTCTTACAAGGTACCTAGTGTTACCCCTTAAGAATGCTCAAAAATCTCACAACAGCTTTATTTACAAAAAAGTAAATAAAAAGCTTAGATGAGCTGACCACCATTTCCATACGTATTTTGGGGCGTTGACACCGAATCTGAGGTCAGAATTTGCCGATCCGTTAAGAATTTTGACATAACCTCAAAGAACACCTTCACAATGCCCGAAAAATCCCAAATAAGTAAATAAAAAAGGTAAATCAGCTGATCACTATATCTATACGTAATTAATTAACTGAATTAACTGATCAGTTAGGAATTTTGACATAAGCTCAAAAAACACCTTTGGAAATGCCGAAAAAATCCAAAACAATTTAATTAAAAGCTTTTAAACATTACAAAAATTTTTTAACATAACATAACCTGAGACAAGATTTGTTCAATTCCTAAGGCAAGAACTATTAAAGTTAGGATTAGTTTTTCGCTAGAGTTATCGCCATTCAAGCAAAACAGTCATTTTTGACTTTGGTAATCAATTACTCGGGAAATAATGAACGTATAGAAAATTAAAGTAGAGTTTTGAAAACTGCAAAGTATCCTTTAAATTAAGTTGTAGTGATTGGTTTTTGCTAAAACATATTTTTGGAAGCGAAATTGTAGATTGAAAAAGAGATAAAAATTGCATAATCAGGAATATTGGCATAACTTTGCAAATAATGGATAAACTCAGGAAATTGGACTGCAAATTAGACTTAAAGTACCCCAAAGAAACGCTTGATACTTTCAAAACGCTGCGTTTCATTTTTTTTTTAAGTTAAAATGGTTTTTTTTTTGGCAATAATCCAAATGTTCATTATCAAATCTACAGCGTGAATTTTCTATACCCCGTGTATAAAAAGTTTTATTTGCGTGCCAAAAATAGCCCTTTAAAATCCACATCGTGAATACTGAAATTTTTTAATTCCATTGATGGCTAACGCCGCACAATGGCGTGCATATATCTTTTATAAAATCGAAATTCTTTTATAAACTCTTAATATTTGTAATATAGTTTTCTGTAAATAATGCTCATTTAGCCAGACAACCTGAAAAAATTGCCTGTTTTCATAAACCTAGCTGAAATACACGTCACTGGCGGAAACAAGTAAGAATTCCTAATGTCATAAATTATTTTAACGACGTCGTAAAACAGTTAACGACACAATGGACCACATAAAAAGCTAACGAATATATTCGATGCAAAGCACAATACTCTAATGGGTCACTGGAAATGGATCACTGGCTGAACGAAACAGCGAAGCCGTTGCCGGCTCTCCGCCGGCAGCGAAACGTTCCCGGCGAAGCATTGCCGGATAATTATTTTTTCCAGCAATTTTAAACGCCTTATTTTAATGCTAACTAATAAATTTATATCTATGATTGTTTTTTAAAATATTTCCAAACTAGCTTTCTAAGAACGTCACGAACTAACAGTTTACTGAAGTATGTAGTATAATTGTATAGTGAGCTTAGCAATTTTAGAAAATATATCTGACAACCTTGCTTTTTTTATGTCTTCACATTTACATTAGAAATAGTATACCTTCTGAGTACGAAAATCGACCCCAATCGCGGCTGATTGCGCTCGGGCCGATCCGTTCGTTGTCTGCGTGTCTGTTTAACCCTCGCTGTGGCTTTTGTAGGTGAGGCGGGCATTGATTGAACTAAAACGACGTGACGTGACAACAGCGCGGACGGCTTTGCTTTATGCCGCACCGCTCCGGGAGCTACCGGGAGCTAATCGGCCCGAGCTGGCCGGGTTTGTCAGCGCGTTCCGAACTACAAACACCGGATCGCGGCCGGTCGTCAATCCGACTGGGTCGCGCAAACGTATTTAAGGGGTTAAACCCCTCTGGAGTGCGAAAAATCAGGGCATTCTTTGGGAATTTTTTTCTGCCATATTAATAAAGCGATCAAAAATTCATTTTAGAGCTTTATTAAGTACATAATGAGGTATACACAGATAATTTTTTTTTCAACAAAAAATACAAAATGGCTTCATAAATACACATCGAACACAGACTCTTTTTTTTTTGTTGACCGTCGGTGGGCAGCACAACAATTTTTCAACAGCTACTAGAACAAACAAAAAGTGGTTTTTGTTATCTACATGAGTTTTTCTAAAGCGGTACACAAGATTATTGTAAAATATTGATTTTTCGCAAAATGCCAGCAGTTTGAAGAAAGAAAATCAAATTTTACGAAAAAAAAAACAGTTAATTTGTTTATGAAAACCGTAATTTTTAACCGATCGAAAAAAATCGTGTGTACCGCTTTAGACAATTTATCTAAGAAGTTACAGTTAAAATTACCGGTGTGAAAACAGCCACGGTCGTCCATCCACAGATTCAATAATACAATTACTTCACAATTTTATCATTCCAGAAATTATTTTACACGACGGTGTGCTATTTTATGACATTTAGTAATGCTGGCAGTTACACAAAAAAATGGGACGGTAGAAAATACCCTTAAAATTTTAAAAGCGACATCTTATACAAATGCAGATATCGATTAAAATTTTCCACTTAAATTGCTTAATTATGATGTTGTAAAATGCGCCTACCCATTGAAATCATTTCCCGGGCCGTAATAAGGGCGCATGAACCCCTAGAAGTAATAAAATGACTCCAGCCACATTTGAGGATGTCGCTTAATTTTTTTCACGTAATTGACTTTATTGTACAGTTAGTTAACCAGCTTGTAGTCTGAAATCATTTCTATTTATTTATTATTTCTAGGGGTTGATGCACCCTTATTACGGCCCGGGAAATGATTTCACGATTTCATGATTTCAACTAACCAGCTTATAGGCACAAGCTGGTTAGTGCGTGAGAAAGGTGAAAGTCCAGGAACATCTATTCGACGTCGTGGACAAGAATTGCAAATTTCAAGAAGTCTCTACAACGTATACTCACTAAAGATCTGCGTCTCCATGCTTACAAAGTTCAATTGACACAAGAACTGGAGTCTAATGACCATACACAGCAAAGAGAGTAGTTCGTTGAATAGATTATTGAACAACAAGTGAATGCTGATTTTTCGAGCAGAATCATCCTAAGCGATGAAGCTCATTTTCACCTTGAACGACTTGATTTGAACGACTGTGGACGAATTAAAAAAATTACCGGGGCCCCCCTCCCCCCACATGAAAAAAAATTTTTTCCCCCCAAAATGGGGGGATTTTGTGGGGGACGCTGTGTCTCATTACTTAATTTACACACCTCGTATCTTCAGCGTAATACATACATACCTACGATGAGTAAATGCATACAGATGGAATTATAATTAATTGCCAGCAAATGCAGTGACGGCTCGTGGGTGTGTTACATGGGTGGGCACAGGGTGTGCCAGTAGGATTACTCATTAGCTAGCAATGGCGCCGCAGACGAAAATTTTCAAGGTCATGCGTTTTACTGACACTTCAGAATTTCAATGAAACATTCTTTTATACAAAAATATAGACTTTCACAAGATTAATTTTTGGGATTTGGTAGCTTTTTGAAATAATATTTAGTCACGAATATTGAGGGCTTAAATATATTAAAATAATGGGTGAATATGTGAAATTTTTTTTATATAGGTATCTTACCGTTATTTGTAGAGGAAATGAGCTCGCCTGTCCTTATTGTTCACAAAAATGTGAATCGCCTTTTCATTAAAGTCCCGAATTTGTTTCACAAAATTTAACACAATTCATTATTTGGTTTAAAATATGTCTGTTTTTATCCACATTTTCATTGTGGCGTCTTATATTTTCACGATAAGCACTAAAATCTAAGATAGTAATGTAAATGTTTTTCATGGTAGCTAGCATGCTTCTTGGCTCGTTCATTTAAATGTTTTAAATCACTCACCCCTTCTTGAGTCCATGCGCTTGGGTTGCCACCCATCACTAAACAAATAAAACAAAACAGTTTGTTTCTTTTAGGACACCCACATAACCATTTAAATCTGTCGTAGACACTACTATTAAAATTTCGTGAATAATTTCGCGATTTTCCTACGTCTGTTTTGGAAATAATCAAATCGGGTATCGGCCTTCCTAACCGTTTAATTTCCGTTCGGATCTCGTATGTAATATCTTTATTAGTCAATAAAAAGTCCACCGAATTCATTTTGAAACGTTTCACAATCAAAAACAGTAAAAACACACTTCTCAGCGAAGAAAATAAACAATCACTAAAAAAGGTCACTCAACAAATGTGACTTATTCAGCTGATTTTCGAACGATTTAACGACGTATGTCTGCTACAATCGTCTCCAATCGTCAATACAATCGTCAAACTTTACCAGTCACCGAAAAAGCCCGATTAAAAACGAGGGCTGGGAAACTGTGTGCCCTCGCCCACGCGCGCGAAATGCGCGGAATTCAGACTACGGTGGCTCGATGCTCGATCGATAGTCTGTCATATATATATGATAAAAATCGTTATTTGTGGTATAAAAGGAATAATAATTAGAATATGAATAGTTTGTCGTATACAATTCATTGATATAATTGTAACAGTAATTTACAATAAATTAACACAAAAGAAATATTTTCTATTGAAATTTGGGCTGGGCACGCGCCCCTGTACCCTTTATCACCAGCCGCCACTGAGCAAATGCCAGCATTTGAAGTTCTCTATCTCAAAAGGTATAAATGGATCACCTGAAAAATACATTCTATTTAAGTTTTTTGTGTCTATATTATTAATTCGCGTATTTCTAAAACGCAATTGAAATACTAGTTCTGATGATGTGTGGCATTGAAACTTGCGTCGAATTATTTTTGAGGCACCTTAATGACAAGGTAACACGAGTTTTTAACATGTAAATAAGTAACATAATAATAATAAAATTCAGTTCAATGATTACGTTGATAATTTCAACGGATAGATGCTATCTCCGCTTTTTCGCCGCAGCTACACACGAATAACAATCGGCGTTGTTTTTGACACCCTAGAGATAACGCGGTGGCCGAAGAGATAAAATTGTTTTTATAATGATGGGATAATGGCTGAGTGTCTATTTTTGGACTTCTTAAAAATAAAGCACTTGATTCAACAGAACAGTGTCATATCAATTTTTTCTTGTGTTGACTTTGGATGCATTAATGTTCGAAAATACGCCAATGTAATTTTTGATTTAGAGATATTAAACAATGATTATTTAAATTTGTTTATAATTTAGCTTAGTATACCGGGTGACACAGAATCAATGTGTAGTCTTCTTTTTTTCTTTATTTATTGAGGCCATTTTTTCAAAATTTTTGCATCTTGGAAGAATCAACTTTTGGTATACAGAAAAAAAGGTGCTTCATCTAAGACGGAGTCTTCCAGAACATTGTAAATTTAAGAAAAAAACTATTAGTAATCAGGGTGCTCTATTTCGTGTGTCCGCTACACAACTTCGTGATTTTAGATAACACCCTGTATATTTGTACATTTTTGGGTGTCCCATTAAATTTTTGGTCGATTTTAGTAACCATACTCGGTAACTAAATCCCACCGTTTTGGTACCTCCAAAATATATTCAACTGTTTTTTGATAAATTACAGCAGAATTAGGTAAATCACCTTTCAATTGATCTAAGGGTTTCCCTGTCTACGAGGTGTGTAAATTAAGTAATAACACTTTTTGTCATTCCATGCTTTGACGCTTGGTTTCCAGGTCGTACTCAAACACCCAAGTCTCATCACCAGTAATGACACGTTCCATAAAATGGGGATCATTTTCAATATGTTCCAAAAAGTCAAGACACATTTCTCTCCTGATGCCCTTTTGTTCCTGCGAAAGGTTTTTTGAAACCATTTTTGCGCAGATTTTTCTCATCCCCAATTCGTTAGTCAAAATCTGATTAACAGTGGTGTGATTCAAATTTAACTCTTCCCCGATCATTCTTGTCGTCAGCCGACAATCTGAACACACAAGATCCCGTGTTCTATCGACATTTTCATCGGTTCGTGAAGTTGAAGGCCTTCCGCTGCGTAGTTCATCTTCAATCGACTCTCTTCCTTCTGAGAATGCCTTAAACCATTGAAAAAACCTGGGCTCTTGAAAAAACGCTGTCTCCGTAGGCGTGTTGAAGTTTTGCAAAAGTATCCGTTGCGCTGTGGTCAAGTCTAAAGCAAAACCTGATAGAATACCGTTAGTCAAAATTGATGTCACTCATTTTTAAAGCGCTCTAGAAAAAAACGGCTTACGAAAGCAGTCACAAAGAACAAACAAATGACTCTTACAAGTTCAAACTCGTACTAAAGGTGCATTATATGTTAACCTACCGCCCTTCCAAGCCCCGTCTCCGCAGTGTTGCTAGATCGGGCGCTACGTTGCCAGCTCATTACTTAATTTACACACCTCGTATCTCCGAAACTTTGGTAAAGAAATAGTGTTTTTCGTAGAATTCTGATTCTTCTCCTGTTAATTTTAGAGTTGCAAAAAGAACTGACGTTTTTTTTTTTGAGATAAACTGCTGCTTGTTTCCCGTAAATGATGACCCGCCTAGGGCCCGCCTCCTCGCGGCGAAATTAATAAAACGCCGATTAATCAGGCGTCTTCTCGGTGTCGACGCCTCGACGGAGTACCCGCCCGCCCTCCGTCGAGCACCGGCGACCGGAGGCGGCGGTGGGGACAGCGGGAAAAACGGTCCTGTCGTGCCGATTGGCTCTGCACCGCCAACAGCTGGGTCGATTACATCGTTGTCGACGAGTGTGCACACCCGACGACGATGCTACTCGGCTGAACGCCGAGCTCAACAAACGGAATGACAAAACGCCGGCGGTGGCGGCGTTGCCACGTCGTCGGATTCGCCGCGGAATCTGGGACAATCGCGGCGGCGCATTACCCACGGGATAAGAGGCCAAGACGCGTACGACTAACGTCACCACTCCGAGGTGAGACTATACCGTGGCAATGCAATCGCCAGGCGACAAGTTTAGGTGTTTTGAACCAATTTGAAATAGAAATTTTGTAACAATGAAGTGCGGATTATATTATCAGACGTTCGAAAATATACACATATATGGGCACGAATCAACCTGCCAGTAGTGTGAGAGCTTGTATAGGGTGGGCCATCTATTGGCTTCTTTTTAAAGTGAGTGTTACTTCTACATTGCCGACACTGACTCGCTTGACATTTGACATATATGTGGTGTATAACCACCGCTGTAAGAAATGGATCGTTTTACGCTTGAGCAACTTTGGGAAATATTGAAAAATTATTTACAAAGTGAATGCTGTGTTGCAGAAACAGTGAGAAAATTGAGAACAATTTTCGGTTGAAATGAAGCTCCGTCAGCGCCTGGTGTAAGAAAGTTCTTAAGGAGAGTTCGTGAAACTGGCATGCTTATGGATAACAGAAGTCATCCACGTCCTCGTCCGGTGCGCACAGCTGAAAGAATTGCTGCTGTTGCCCAAAGTATGCATGAAAACCCAAGAACCTCAACTCGTCACAGCGCACAACTTAAATGCCAGTCGCACTTCTCTGAGGAGAATATTGCGTAAAGACCTCGGATTATTTGCTTACAAGTTGCAACTTACTCAAGAGGTAAAGGAAAATGACCATCCACTTCGTTATCGCTTCTCCGCGTGAGATTAAAATGAGTTTGAAAATGACGCCGATTTCAATCGAAAAATCATATTTTCGGACGAAGCTCATTTTCATCTTGGAGGACATGTTAATAAACAGAACTGTAGGATTTGGGGTTCCGAAAATCCACACGTAGTCATAGAGAAGCCAATGCATCCTGCAAGAGTGACTTTGGTGTGGGTTTTGAAGTGGTGGCATCATTGGTCCGTACTTCTTTCAAAATGAAGATGGTAACAGCGTTACAGTAAGTGGAATGCGTTACAGAAACATGTTAACTGATTTTTGTGGCTGCGATTGGACGATTTGGACTTGGACGAGCTTTGGTTCCAGCAGGATGGAGCAACGTGTCACACAAGCTGTGAAACAATCGATCTTTTGCACACTAAATTCGGTAACCGTATTATCAGACGTTTTGGAGACATTAATTGGCCATCGCGCAGCTTCGATTTAACACCGTTGGACTATTTTTTGTGGGGACATGTTAAGGGCCGTTGTTACTGCAACGATCCACAAACAATTGACCACGAAGGAAAACATCAATCGAGTTATTCGTGCAATAGAGCCACAAATAATCGAAAATGTACTGCAAAATTGGGTGAAAATAATGAAGTACATACTGCCAAACCACCCGCGGCGGCCATTTAACTGAAATTGCTTTTCATAAATAATGGGAAGGCATACTTTCTTGAATAAAGCAACAATCATTTAAAAATATTAAACGATGTAGTTTTCATAGCGATTTTAAAAAGAAACCATCTGATGGCCCACCCTCTATTTGCAGTAATAGGTTGGAATCATTAGTGTGTTTTGGCGCGGTAACAGACATTCGCAGGTTTCTGCATCCAGTGTGAGTCCCGGCTTTCGTTCGTGTTCGACGTATCCGCTCGTCTCCGATTTTTCCCCGGCGCACGTGGCAACGCCGCCGCCGGTGGAAAGTTACCGGGCTCTCCGTTCCGCCCGTGTCCTTGTCCATATTTTTATGCGGTTCGATTGAAATTAAAAGCTGTTTTTGCGGCATCGCGTACGTTCGCGAACGTGTCCGCGGAATTCGGTCGCCATCTTCCCGCGCACACAGTGGAGACCTGCACGGGAATGCTGCGTCGCCGCCGTCCAGGTATGGCCTCTGTTTACTGGTTTATTCGCGGCATACGGTGACCCACTAAATTGTTCGTACCCCTCCAAAGATCAACGTAAAAAATCCTAATGATAGAAAATAGGAAGAACTCAGATTTTTTTGGGTAAATGGGTTAAGTTTTATGCAGTTGGAAGTCACTGAACAAAGCTTAGACAAATAAAAAATATTTAACTGATATTTTACAAAAATTATGTTACAAAATTATTTGTACCCTACATATGTATAAAAGTTGGAGTACAATTTAATACACTGAAGTGCAGATTTAACAAGTAACTAATGCAAAATTGGTAGGAAAGTTGAGAAAAAAATTTTTTTTTCATTTTGATGAAGATTACACAATCTTCAGAAAGAATACACTTGTTCCTTTGATTCTTTTGTAAAACCTTGATCAATCGATCCGAGAAAAGGGTTCGATGGAGAGATTTAAAAATTTACAAGGCTCTTGGGGGTACATTATAGCATAGGAAAGATAGCCAAAATAGGTCCAATTTTTTAAAAAATTCCTCAAGCATTAAAAAAAAAGATAAATAGGTAAAAAATAGTGCAATTTGAGTGCATTAGCTTTGGATCAAATCGGTTTGTAGGAACATAACCAAAAAAATTCATAAACGTGTGAAAAACCGGTTTTTTCACTTTGTAAGTAACAAAAAAAAATATTTCAGAAAAACAAAAAAATAGCACGTTATAGCGCATAAAAAGACGAAGTAAATCGGTTTTTAAAAATTAAAATCGGTTCACAACTTTTTTGCAAAAAAAATAAAAACCTTCGAAAATTGCCCTTTTTTTTACTATCTAATTACTCGGCCTACGAAAGTTGTAGGGACTTCCGCGACCAGATTGTAGCTCTTTTCGGCGGCTACTTACACTAAACATTTTATCAAAAAATATTCATAACTTTTGGCGCAATTCGAAAAAAATGTAAAAAAAAGAGGCGTTATCGAAAAATGGCCCGTCAATTGTCAATAACAGTCCAACGGTAATTTTTAAAGGTGTGTTAGGTTCGTGAAGAGGTGTTCTACAATCATACAGTGGACCAAGTTTGTCAAATTTGAGGAAGTATCTCAAAGACGACATTGAAAACCGGGCGCACTTTTCTTTTCTTTTTCTTTCAATTCGAGCGCACGAAAGCAGTCTTGCCAAGCAGTCGCGCATCGAATTTTTTCGCGTTTATGAATTTTTTTGGTTATGTTCCTACAAACCGATTTGATCCAAAACTAGTGCACTCAAATTGCACTATTTTTTTACCTAATTATCAATTTTTTTAACGCTTGAGGAATTAAAAAAAAAATCTCTTTCCCCCTTTTTTTTCCCTTAAAAAAAATTTTTTTTTTGGTAAAACGGGGTAAAAGATCAAAAACTAGAAACTTGAAGTTTCAAAATGTGTGTTTTTTAAGTCTAGATACGACCATTTTTCACAGAGATACAACCTTTAGAAAACCACCAAAAAAATTTTTGTTCCCTTAATTTTAGTGGAGTAGTGTATTACATTATTAACCATGAATTATTTTTCATAAATGTGTCGATTGAATTTTCTATGAAAGGATTTTCTCTTTTCCAAAAACGAGTCGCTACTGTTAAAAAAAATATCCCGTTACTTCAGTTACGCGCTCAACGTTGTATTAGGATTTTACTCATTGCTACGATACAACTAAGATACAGAATGTCTGTGGCGTTGTCAGCTGAATTATTTTTATCAGTTAACTACTTCATGGAATCCACCTACGAGGAATGAATCGAAAGGTCCGTTTAAGGGTGGCAACTGTTGCCCATTCTACAGGGCGCTCTTTAATTATGTGACGTGTACAAGAAGAGAACGAATTATAAAAAAAATATACAGGGTGAGTCAGAAAGAATGGGACAAGACTAAACTGGAGATATTAGACACTAAATTATTATGATTGAGCTCAACATGCCTTATACCATGTCGCTGGTTTAAGAGATACAGCGTGTTCAAAGTTTCAATCTTATTCCGAAATGTCTCAATAACAGAAAGTTTTAATAGTATAATCTGAAAATTGGTAGTTTTATGTTTTTTGGTGTGAGAATTACGAATTTAAGCTTATTTTCACGTTGTTCCTAGAGGGTGCTAGTTTCACCGTATTATTTTGGTAAATTAAAACATATTTTCTTTATCTATTGAGCCATGCGTAGAACAAGTCGAGAATCTAAAAGAACGTTCAGTTCTACAGAGAAAAGGTACTCTTCTTTAGGTCGTCTAAATCTATCGATTTTTATTAAGTTATATATTTGCATTTAAAAGATTCAATGTATTTTTGTTGATTTAAACTTTGAACACGCTGTATCTCTTAAACCAGCGACATTGGTATAAGGCATGTTGAGCTCAATCAAAATAATTTAATGATATGTAAATTTGACAAATGTTGACACAAGCCTACTTAGAAAAAAATATAGCAATATCTGCGCCTGAAAAAAAAATCAGTAAATTACATTGAACCTTTTAAATGCAAATAACTTAAAAACCGATAGATTTAGACGACCTAAACGAGAGTCCCTTTTCTCTGTAGAATTGAGCATTTTTTTAGATTCTCGACTTGTTTTACGCATGAATCAGCAGATAAAAAAAATATTCTCACACCAAAAAACATAAAACTACCAATTTTCAGATTTATACTATCAAAACTTTCTTAATTATTGAGAAATTTCAAAATAAAATCTCCAGTTTAGTCTTCTCCCATTATTGCTGACACCCTGTATATCTATGTAATCTAAAATTTCTAAAAAGTCGGAACATCATTAGGATGCATACTTAAGAGTGTGTTTTATGAATTTCTCTACTTTAGAAACATTTTAGTTGAATACGTAGTGAAATAAATAAGGTACTGAACCAAAGAAAACTAAATTCATACTTCTTATATAAAAAAGTCATGGTTGAGGCAATTTGGAGAGGGAATGTATTCAATATTACTTGTCTCGTATCTAAGCAGCGACCATATGTCGTGAATTCAGACGGCTACAGCTTTTCCGACTGCAGAATTTTCTATACACGTCAGCATCCTTTTCTTTTAATCGATAAACTTAACGACGTTTTTAACACCCACGCGTGACATTTTACGTTGCGTCCATCTCGCAAAACAACTCCAGAAATAAAATTAGTACCTACCTTTAGCAATGGCGCCGCTGAAGCAGTTTTTACTCTTTATTTCTATCAGGATTTTTGCAAATCCATATACATCGTCGGTTTAAAGAAAACTTGTCTAACGAGAGACAAAAAAAAATGCAATAGTATGATCCATAGGCTAGTTAAAAAGTAGTATTACATCTTCGGAACTTGATAAAATAAGTTTTCCGTCTCTTGTTTTTAGAAAATCGCAGGTTTTTCAACAATATTTATGATTAAATAAAATTAGGTATATTTTTTAATTTGCCAAAAACAAATTTCTAAAAAAAAATTGACTCTGTTCACACTTCCTGTTTCTTTGAACAAAGCCACAAATCTAGTCAAAACTTGGCGAAACTGGTCGGAATCCATGACTATCTCTGAAAAATCTGTTAAATAATCCTGAAAGGCGTCCGGTATTGAGTAAACCCACTAGGCATCACTTTTCTACCATTTCTAAAGTAAATTTCGAGCATAAAAGCTGTTTGTTCTGCCATGATTACCAAATTTAACTTCTCAGTGATAAAAACTTCATGCATTGACTGTTCTAAGAGTAATAATTCAAAACACGCGGATGGAATGATTCTTAACGTTAACTTTAGCATGTAAGAGCGTTAAATCTTGATCATAAACACTAGACTGCATACAAAAAGGTACCTAAGTAGTAGGTACACAATAGAAAAGCTACAAAATGTGAGGTGTGGCTTCTAAACCCAGTAGGCATCAATTTTCTACCATTTCTAAAGTAAATTTCGAACCCCTGTGAAGTTAGTACCATTTTTTTGGAAAATTGAGTAAATCTTTAGAGTTCTGAGTAGAAAAAGCGTAGTTCTAGAGTTCCTGGCCGAAAAGAACAATAGTTCTGCAAAGATAAGGCCAGAAATCGAAAAAAAATGAAATAAGGGTGCTAACTTCACGCAGCACCACTTTTTTTTTATCAAAAATGAGTTCTGATGACATTTTTCGACAATTTGGCAAAAAAAAAACACCATTTTTATAAGTATTGACTTTCGTTACGTTTTCAGCGGAGTTCTAAGTAGCACCCGAAGAGTTCTGACGAATGGCGAAAGAAAAAACTTTCTATCGCAAAAATTGCGATTTTTATCGCAAATTCTAACTTCGAAAAATCGACATTTCATTATTAAAAAGTACAAAAGAGTTCTGACGAGTTCTGATCGGAGTTCTTTATAGCACCCGGAGAGTTCTGACGAATGGCGAAAGAAAACATTTTCTTTCGTGAAAATTGCGATTTGTATTGCAAATTTTAACTTCGAAAAATCGACATTTTATTATAAAAAAAGTACAAATGAGTTCTGACGAGTTCTGAAGCGAATCTTCATTTATAGTTGAGTTCTAGAGCCCGAATAAATATTTTCACGTTAAACTTTTGAAGTTTAATTAAAGGTTATGTTGATTTTATTTTAGTTTTATACTAATTTTATACTAGTTTTAAGCCTACACTTGAAGAGCACATTTTTAGTTTACGTAAATGTCTGTCTAAAAAATGTAAAAAAAGTGCTTTCATTTGCATACATACTCTTTTGTAGTTTTTTATAATAAAATGTATATTTTTTTAACTTAAAAATTACAATAATAATCGCAATTTTTGCAATAAACAATTTATTCGTTCGGGTACTATTGAGACATCCGATCAGAACTCGTCAGAAATCTGTTGTAATTTTGTTATAACACTGTTTCAAATTTTCGAACATACAATTTGCAATAGAAATCGCAATTTTTGCGATAGACAATTTTTTCTTTCGCCATTCGCCAGAATTTTCACAAACCAGATTTTTTCTTCGGGTGCTATACAGAACTCCGATCAGAACTCTTCAGAACTTATTTGCACTTTTTTTTATAATAAAATGTCGATTTTTCGAAGTTCAATTTTGCAATTAAAATCGAAATTTGTGCGATAGAAAATTTTTTCTATCGCCATTCGTCAGAACTCGTCGGGTGCTACTTAGAACTCCGCTGAATACGTAACGAAAGTCAATACTTATAAAAAAATTTTTTGCCAAAATCGAATTTTTTAATAACTTCAACAAATTTATAGAACTATTGTTAAAAATGGTCAGGAACTCCGGAACTCTTTTTTCTCTACCGAAAAAATGTCATCAGAACTCATTTTTGATAAAAAATTCGATTTTCGAATAAATCGAAATTTTTTTCGATTTATGGCCTTATTTTTTGCAGAACTATTGTTCTTTTCGGCCAGGAACTCTAGAACTACGCTTTTTCTACTCAGAACTCTAAAGATTTACTCCATTTTCCAAAAAAGTGGTGCTAACAGCGGTAAATTTCGAGCATAAGAACTGTTTGTTCGGCCATGATTACCAAATTTAACTTCTCAGTGATAAAAACTTCATGTATTGACAGTTCTAAGAGAAATAATTCAAAACACTGGTGGGATGATTTTTATCGATAACTTTAGCATGTAAGAGCGTTAAATCTTGATCATAAGCACTAGACTGCATACAAAAAGGTATAGTCCATTTCGTTATTTAAGAGCCAGTTCGGCACGTTTCGCCGATGCCGCCTTGCAAAAAAAAAAAGCGTTTTTATGACAGTCGGCGTCCGTCACCACGTGGTAGAAACAGGGCAGCCCAGGAGCGTATTAGGAAAATTTGGAGGGCTGCTCACTAATACTAACTACAGTACCTGCTGTATTTTATAGTAATGTATTTTATATGAATACACATATATTTTTAAATTTAGCGTAAAAACTTTTCTCTACTTTAAGAATGTTTAAAACCTTTAATGTTTAAAATGTTTAAAAACACCAAAGTAACTTATGAACATACGTACTTTTTAATATTCCTGTTCAGAATGTGAATGTTTTATCTGCCCCCTATTATGTTCTATTTGTCCCTTTTTTCGCCGTACGGTATTTTTACGATTAACAATTCTTTTTTACTGTCGACCGAAAAACTTTCGTTAGTTCACTAGTAGACTCATTTCATAATGCCATATTTGCTCCCTTTTTCATCGCTAAGCTTTTTGGTACATATTTAAAATTATCTGTTGTGCTACCGGGGGTAAATGTTGACGAATTACAGAATTCTTAGAACTACACTCCACATTATTTTCCCTATTGGTATCATAATCCTCAACAATATTAACACCGTGATCGTTTTCGTGTGCAATATCAATGTCTTCCTGGAATGGACGCCAAACGTTTAGCTTGGACTCCCCATTCTCATTGCCATCCACAAATGGTCACTACAGATTATTATTATTCATATGCTCAAAAGGACGCCAAAAAGGCATTTTCACTCACATTACAAACTAAAGGTATTCGATAAATATTGGAACGACCAAATATAAAAGACCAGAGCTAAGCGCGTCCGTCTCTGTGTATTCTCTGTTGAACTTTAGTTTCCTGGCAGTCCACGTTGACCGGACGTAAATACTGTGGTTCTCCATTCGCATTGGGCCATCTATGTTAACGCCCTAATTATATCGGTAAGTATAGTTCTTTTCTTTATTTAAGAGCCAATTCGGCACCTTTGAATATACCGCATTGATAAAAAATATTGGTGAGACCATAAAAACAACAGAAAGAAGAGTGCTGGCACACCCGGGCAAAGTAAATCTGATTCGCCCTAAAGGGACACTGCTTAAGTCATACTTACCAATAGAATTAGGGCGTTAACACAGATGGCCCAATGCGAATGGAGAACCACAGTATTTACGTCCGGTCAACGTGGACTGCCAGGAAACTAAAGTTCAACAGAGAATACACAGAGACGGACGCGCTTAGCTCTGGTCTTAGGTAGCACAACAAATAATTTTAAATATATACCAAAAGCTTAGCGATGGAAAAGGGAGCAAATATGGCATTATTAAATGAGTCTGTGAAATAACGAAAGTTTCTCGGTCGACAGTAAAACAAATTGTTAATCGTAAATATACCGTATGTTGAAAAAAGTATGAAAAGGGGCAAATAGAACATAATAGGGGCAGATAAAACATTCACATTCTGAACAGGAATATTAAAAAGTATGTACGTTCATAAGTTACTTCGACGTTTTTAAGACATTCTTAAAGTAGAGAAAAGTTTTTACGCTGAATTTAAACTATATGTATACTCATAAAATAGATTACTATAAAATACAGCAGGTACTGTAGTTAGATTAGTGAGCAGCCCTCCAAATTTTCCTAATACGCTCCTGGGCTGCCCTGTTTCTACCACGTGGTGACGGACGCCGACTGTCATAAAAACGCTTTTTTTTTTTGCAAGGCGGCATCGGTGAAATGTGCCGAACTGGCTCTTAAATAAAGAAAAGAACTATATGACTTAAGCAGTGTCCCTTTAGGGCGAATCAGACTTAATTTGCCCGGGTGTGCCAGCACTCTTCTTTCTGTTGTTTTTATGGTCTAACCAATAATTTTTATCAATGCGGTATATTCAAAGGTGCCGAATTGGCTCCTAAATAAAGAAAAGAACTTATACCTAAGTAGTAGGTATGCACTGGAAAAGCTAGAAAATGTGAGGTGTGGCTTCCAATGCGGCGTTATGGATGTCGGAAAAACGTTTTTATTAAAAAACGGAAAGGAAATTTGATACGGCGCCTTTCGAGAAAAGGGAGGACCTCTGATGGCGGCGTGGACCCCGAGCCGTCGGGGCAGACTTCGATACGCGCAACTACGCCCCAGAAATCGCGCCCCACTTTATCGCGACGAGTAGTACACAAATAGCGAGTTAAATAAAGAATCTCGGGGTTTCTGTTGGAAAGATTATGGTGTGCGTCGGGAAAGCAATTTTACTTGAACGTGAGAGGGTGGAAATCAATAGTTTAACGAGGACAAAGATCCGTTCTTTTGACGTGGGTAACGGCCTTCGGCTCGAGACGGGGTGTGTCGACGTCGTCGACGGCGACGCCACCGTACTCTACGGGGCCGCTCGAAATTAAGAAACCAACGAAAAAAAGTATGCGAAATGCTTCTAAAATTTGACAGGTTTAGGTCGTGGATTGTGTTTTTCTGTTATGGTCAACGTATAGTCCAAGAGCTAGTGACGCACGTTTCATGAAGTGTTTGATGCACCTTGAAATTTTGTGAAATAGTATCTACTGGATAGATGAGCAGGTAAACATGTGTTGGCTTGACCTACGTGGGGAGACCAGGTACTGCGCATAAGGGAAAGGTGTAAAAAATATGGGCCAAAAAAAGTGTTCGATTCAGAGGCCAACAAACACTAATCGAAATTTAAGATAATTTAAAACACCAAAAATAAATAAGGCAGACACTTTTGAGGGGGTTAACAGGTAAAAAAAACAGCCCAGTTATTTTTTAAAAAATACAAAATGAAGTGTTTGATTCACGCTGAAATTTTAACAGCGTCTTAGTTACATATAATAAAAAATAATTACAAAAAGTCAGACACTTTTTTCTGGGGTTTAATTATCGGCAAACATGAAAATGAATGTTGCTTATAATAGAAAGAGATAGGCAGCTCATGGTCGTAGACATGAGTGAGAGCACTGATCATCGGCATAGCATCGGCAAGGTCTTTCTATGCTCTCTCATTGGCTGTTGGTCTCGTGTTATTGTACAGCTGTACCGGCTATACATTTTCAATTCATATTTCGGAGCCAGTTTACTGTACTAGTTGTGTACTGCGTTGTTGTAACCACTTGTTTTAATATTCTCTTTTTCTTTTTTAAGCGAAGATTCTACAGGAGAAGAATCGGAGGACAGCGATGACGGCAAAAATTAAAAATACACTTAAATTTTTAATCAAGTATACGTATACCTAACCTATATTTTTTATAATAATAATAATGAATTAATAAAATTTATCATCAATAATAATCATAAGATTTTTAATGATAACCTTAAGCAGTCATTTTTTTAAATCCAATAAACTATGAATTAAATTTTTTCATTATAATTTACTTTATTATTGTACGATTCTACTATCTTGAGATATTAGAAGTTTACAAATACGTTATGATCCAAATAAACATTTTTTTTTTAAATTTTACTCCAAAATATGAATTTAAAATATATATAGCAGGTACAGCTGTACAAGAACACGTGACCAACAGCCAATGAGAGCGCAGTGAAAGACCGTAGCTACGCCGGTGATCAGTGCTCTGACTCATGTCTACGACCACGCGCTGTCTATCTCTTTCTATTATAAGCAACATTTATTTTCATGTTTGCCGATAATTAAATCCAAGAAAAAGTGTCTGACTTTTTGTAATTATTTTTTATTATATGTAATTAAGACGTTAAAATTTCAGCGTGAATCAAACACTTCATTTTGTATTTAAAAAAATAACTTGTTTTTGTTAACTGTTAACCCCCTCAAAAGTGTCTGCCTTATTTATTTTTGTGTTTTAAATTATCTTAAATTTCGATTGTTGTTTGTTGGCATCTGAATCAAACACTTTTTTTGGCCCATATTTTTTTACACCTTTCCCTTATGCGCAGTACCTGGTGTCCCCAGGTAGGTCAAGCCAACACATGTTTACCTGCTCATCTATCCAGTAGATACTATTTCACAAAATTTCAAGGTGCATCAAACACTTCATGAAACGTGCGTCACTAGCTCTCCGACTAGTATCTTTCCTTCTGGTCGTCGTTCTTTGTTTGATGCTGGGCTCATTTCGTACAATTTTTCTACTTCCGCAATCATTTGCAAGTTAACAATAGCACTTGGAGACTTCGGGTTGGGCTTAAAATTTTGGAAATTCAATAAGCTACTACTTCTTAAATGCATATGCTATATAAAATATGCCAAGGAACGGATATAAAGTGAAAATGTGAAAAAAAAATACGGTTTTTTTTTCACAAATTGTTAATTTAAAAAATTAGCGGACGGTTCTCGGACACCGCGCATTGTGTTCTATGTAAAAAAATACATAGGTAACCGTCAAAACCCTATACAGTAAGAGGCACCCTAATGCGTACATAGCCGAATGAAGGGCAATTGATAATTTAACTTCTTTGTTCAGTAGATGTGAACATGAGGTGAGAACCAATCGCAATCCAATCGCTAGCGCATGCATCCGGTTTGTCGGTAGGGCTGTTTGAGTTAAAATTTGAAATACCATTTTATATTTTATTCTGGTCTAGTGCCTGATTAGAAAAGTGCATATCATTAATCAATATTGTCATTTGTCAACGATTTTACGTATGCGTGTAAGCTAAAACACATACGCCAGCATATCTCCTTCGAACAACTATTCGCATACTAATATAAAATATAAATTAACCAAACGACAAGTACGACAACAAACGACTAGCGTCTAGCCGGCTCCAGGTCACGGGTGATCGTGGCCAATGAGAAATACCTGTGTAACGCGGTGAAGGCGGCAAACTTG
This sequence comes from Aromia moschata, assembly GCA_029963805.1. Classification (NCBI taxonomy): domain Eukaryota; kingdom Metazoa; phylum Arthropoda; class Insecta; order Coleoptera; family Cerambycidae; genus Aromia; species Aromia moschata. Next base: position 1,036,941 of record JAPWTK010000143.1, on the reverse strand, counting down.
AAGTCAGTAAGTCACAAAACTTTGATATGAAAGGTTTAAAGCAATTACCTTACTATCTTAGTAGCTTAATTCTTTTTTGATATTAAAATTTAGTTTTTAAGGAAATACAGACAAAAAATGTCTTATTATTTAATGGAAATTGATTACAGGACAGTTTTATTTTATTTCTCAGCAGTAAAATTGTCTAGAAGCATGCGCGTTTTTCTTTTTCGGTTTGATTGGTCGGATCGCCCGTGACCTGGTGCTGGCTAGACGCTAGTAGTAAATTCGCCTAACTATGACATAAAAATGTATCATTTAATATGTATTTAATATCCAGCTATGTACGCATTAGGCTGACGCTTACTGTATGTTTCAAGAACATATAAAAATCTCTGCCTACTGGACTGTCTCCTTCTAACGCAGCAATGATTCCTAGAAGGGGAATGCTTATTTCTGTGATGTGATTCTAATTATATAAAAAAAATCGTAATTTTCCAACGGTCCGATTTCGTTCTATCTAGTTAACCCCCCTTACATTCCCCGCGCGCCCCTGCCTCCGAAATCCCGCTCCCGCTGGTCGCCGCTGACACACTCCTGGGGCCCCCCACATTGATCCTGCGTGCTGAAATCTCTCGTACGCCTGTTTATCCCCGTCCTGCCGTTTGTGCTCGACTTTCGCGCCGCCGACCGAGAGATGGATCGCTTCCTCGTTACTCCGGCACTTTGCGGGCGGTTTCACCATCGCCACCTGATTATTGTATAGTCATTGGAATTATTGTAAACATTGTATAATCTACAGACAAGGAAAATAGGGCGGACATAGGCTTTTTTGTTAGTTTTGTTTTGAATATAAGTCACTCCAAACGGTCAACCCTGGTTGCCAAAAAAACTGTTGTACAGTAATGGAAAAAATTAAAAGGCCAAACAAATTTTCCGAATTTTTAGTGATTTTTCAGAATGCTGTATCCCAGTGAAAAATGGTCTTATCGAGGTTTAAGAAAAGCATTTTGAAGCTTCAAGTTTCTAGTTTTGAGATATTTCGGCAAACAAATTTTTTAGAGCTACATGTTTCGCGTAGGATTAGGAAGTATAATGAGAAAAAAATTTTGCGAATTTTTTTGTTTTTTTTTTTTTCAATTCCACGAGCGTGAAAAAAAATTGTTCTAACTTAGCCGTGGTATGGACCGGATAGCTTGTTTATTCAGCTTCAATTTGCTTTTTTTAAATCTCGATACGACCATTTCTTGCTGAGATATCGAACTTTAAATCAAAAAGGACCTTTTTTGTCTTTGAACGACGATATCTCAGCAACCAACGGTAGCACAGAAAATCTAAGGGCAGTTCTGAAAACTGGAATAAACACCCTACAAGGTTCTGCTGCGATTTTTGAGGAGAATTTTTTTTGTCCTTGATATGAATTTGAAAAAACGGGTAATTGATGTTTTTTCAGAACATCAACGGCTGAAATTCAAATCTTCATGAAACGACTAATGTTGCGTGTGCCTTTTAAAGTTGAATATACCTCCAAAAACCATGCAGTTACATTACGATCTAAAGAACAGTTTTTTTTTGTTGCAAACGGTCAAACTTTTGAAAAAAATCTCAAGTCAAAAACATCAGACAAACAGACCCAAACACACACACACACAGACGTGTGTGTAAGAAGCGTAAATCCGATCGTGCAACCTCCACCTGCTACGCTTTGGGTAATGCTAATGCCGACGGTAGTGAAAAACAATTTTTTTTTCAAGTTTTGGAAGCCTTTAAAAATTTTTTTTTTCAATTTTCGAAAAAAAAAATTTAGATTTTTTTTTTGTAAATTTCAACGGTATTTGCGGAAAAAATTGTGAGGAAGCTCGACAAATTTTTTTTTCACTTTAGCCATGATTAGGACCAGTTTAAGCTCAAAAAACGACCCTTTAATTTTTTCAAAAGTTTGACCGTTTGCAACAAAAAAACGGTTCGTTAGATCGTAATGTAACTTTGCATGGTTTTTGGGGGTATATTCAACTGTAAAAGGTACACGCAACATTAGTCGTTTCATGAAGATTTGAATTTCAGCCGTTGATGTTCTGAAAAACCATCAATTACCCGTTTTTTCCTGTTTTTTTCAAATTCATGTCAAGGATAAAAAAAATCTCAAAAATTGCAGCAGAACCTTGTAGGGTGTTTATTCCAATTTTCAGAACTGCCCTTAGATTTTTCTGTGCTACCATTGGTTGCTGAGATATCGTCGATCAAAGACAAAAGGGTCCTTTTTGATTTAAAGTTCGATATCTCAGCAACAAATGGTGGTATTGAGATTTAAAAAAAAGCAAACTGAAGCTAAATAATCTTCAAGCTATCCGATCCATACCATGGCTAAGTTAAAAAAAAATCAAGCTTGTGGACTTGAAAAAAAAAGCAAAAAAAAATTGCAATTTTTTTTCTCACACTACTTCCTAAAATTGCGCGAAACAGGTAGCTCTAAAAATTGTTTCGCCGAAATATCTCAAAACTAGCAACTCGAAGCTTCAAAAATGCTTTTTTTAGACAGCGATAAAACCATTTTTCACTGAGATACAGCATTCTGAAAAAATCACTAAAAATTCGGAAAATTTTTTTAACCCTTTAATTTTTTCCATTAGTGTATATATTATTTTGTTTGGTATACTTTAAAAATTTTGTTGGCTAAATACGTAAGCCTAAAATGTTCCGACACGTCGATATTTTAAGTCTAAGCGGAAAAAACTTATGTCTGTTAATCTGTTAAACTTTTTATGCACACGATAACTCGATAACTCTTTGATACGACAACTTGATCCGATACTCCGATTGTTCCGGGCAACTCCCAAACTCCCACCTCATGTGCGGGAATAAAAAGATGTGATATTGATTCAGTCGTCGGTCGCAGACAACGCAGACACCCGCCGTACATATTACACACGTCCATAGGTGAAATTATCCGAGCCGTTGCCGCAACAGGGCTCGGGCGGGGCGCGGTGGCGGCGGCGGCGGCGTTTGCGTTATTGCATTAAATTAACAGTAATCGGGATACGGCCGCTGTGGGACACATCACAGGATCAGGGGACACAGAGCAATTTTAACCGGCCCACAGTGGGTTAGAATCGGAAAATCCTGGCCAAAAATCGAGAAAGGTAGAAAATTCGTCAAACTATATCGAATTTGATGTTTTTTGGGTCGCTGATTTCAAATTTGTACTTTATATAAAAAAACAAAATGGCGGCCCGAAAGTAACCGCTTTTTGCGATAAAAGCAACTTTTAAAAATTCAAATTAGAGTATTCATATTTTGTGTAAATAAGATTTCAATTTAATACTCTCCTCGAAAGGGAAACAAAATGGCGGACCAGCAGCAACCGCATGTGACCATTTTTTCGCGATAAAAGGTACTTGTTATGATCAAAATTAGAGCATTGATATTTTCTGCTTATATAATTTCAACTAAATCTCCTTACCGAAAAAAAAAACAGGTAAAATTTTCTTAAAAACCTACACATTTTGATTCGAATAAGATTATTTGTATTTTTCAATAATAAGATTTTAATCTAACTCCCTGAAAAAAATGGATGGCCAAAAGTAAGAACAATTGCACGCAACGTGTCTTCAGTTAAGTTACATTAGGTTACTAAAATTATTTTGTGTTAAAAATTGATCACAGAGAACCTCAGTTAAGTTGGATTATGTTAACTAGTATAAAATAAAAAATATATATTTCACGGAACATTGAGACACCCTATATTTCTCCTTCCACTGGCCAATAGTGTACACCAGGTATATACATTTCCCCCTTGGTTGGGACTTATTATTGTATCGGGGCTGAACACCTGCTTTGACGCAAGTACAGTTAGAATTGCCCCGAGAACGCGCTGTTGGACGCGCCTTTCTATTTTTGCATTTTTCTGAACTGAAATAAGCAGTTTCAAGCAGCCAGTTTTTATGAATTTCTTATTCCACTAATATTTCCCACATGTTAAATTGTGAATTAGTGTTAGAACGCTGTAGGTACAACCTATTTTCCTACTTTTCTTTCACTACCTTAACATGTGCGTTTGTAATATAAGCGCAGAGTTAACATTTATTTTCCATAATAAGAAATACAAAAATTTGAATTTCAAAGCATAGATAATATTTTACATCCGTTCAAGAGTAGCCTCCATTTTTTTAAGTCGGAAATACACCTTGTGGTAACAAAAATTCACAACACACGAACGTTGAGTATTTCGGGACCGATTCTCGTACCGTTACGCACTCGAAGGTGGCCAACTTCCGACTGAAGTAGAACGGCAGGTATAAAACCTAGGTAGCTGTCGTTTCAGTATTACACGCCGGAAACCCTGCTTCACAAAGTTATATGAATTAAAACAGAATATAACGAACTTGGTTTTTCGATTTTTGGCCAGGATTTTCCGATTCTAACCGACTGTGGGGCGGGGCGGCGGCGGCGGCGGCGTTGCCGGTATTGCCGGTATTGCATTAACTTAACGGTAATCGGGATACGGCCGCTGTGGGACACATCACTGGACCAGGGGACACAGGGCAATTTTAACCGGCTGACGAAAATGGTGTGGACATTTGCCAAGCATGACTCCCTTGCACATTTTTAGTTATAACATACGAGCTGTGTAAATTAAGTAATGAGACTGTTTTTTTTTATTTGAATACAATTTCAATTCGGTAGGCTTCTTGGGAAGTCACACAGCGCTGGAGACGGTTCTTCCATTCCTCATAGCAGGGCTGGAACTCATATACTGGAATAGCCTTCGGCTGGTCGGTTACAGCCGCTTGAATGTTTTCTATGGTCCCAAAATGACGTCCCTTGAGGTGATTTTTCAATCTCGCGAAGAGAAAAAAGTCACGAGAACTCAAATCAGGCGAATAGGAGGCTGAGGAGCCACAGGAATGTTTTACTGGCTAAAAACTCGTTTACTGTGTGACAAGGCGCATTGTCTAATGCAACATCCAGTTGTTCTTGGTGTTTGGTCTCACACGCTTGCCCTTTTTTCGAAATTTTTCATGAACCTCTCTGTAAAAGTGTTGATTTACTGTTTGGCCTGGAGGCACAAATGCTTTGTGGACAATTCTCGCGCTATCAAAAAAGAAAATCAGCATACATTTGATCTTCGACTTGCCTATTATTGCTTTTTTGGGTCGTGGAAGTGTGCCATTCCATGCTTTGGCGCTTGGTTTCCGGGTCATACTAAAATACTCAAGTCTCATCACCACTAACGACACGTTCCATAAAATGGGGATCATATATGATGAACAGTGGTGTGATTCAAATTTAACTTTTCACCGATCATTCTTGTCGTCAGCCGAAGATCTGAATGCACAAGATCCCGAATTCTATCGACATTTCCATCGGTTCTTGAAGATGAAGGCCTTCCGCTGCCTGGTTCATCTTCAATCGATTCTCTTCCTTCTGAGAATGCCTTAAACCACAGAAAAACCTGGGCTCTTGAAAGAAACACTGTCTCCGTAGGCGTGTTGAAGTTTTGCAAAAGTATCCGCTACGCTGTGTCCAAGTCTGAAGCAGAACCTGATAGCACACCGTTGCTCAAAATTAATGTCACTCATTTTTAAAACGCACTAGAAAAAAACAGTTTACGAAAACAATCACAAAGAACAAACAAAAGACCAACAACTTCAAACTTGTACAGAAGGTGCATTACATGTGAAAAATTCTTCAAAAAAGAATTAGATTATCAAGAGTTTTATCAATTGGTGTTGCCGTCCTGCTGGAAGTAGCCTTGTCATATATTTTCATCGTCTAATGCGTTTATAAAATATTCTAAAATTTCATTACGGTATCGTTCTGAATTAACAGTCCTAGAAATACTAGAATATTGCGTATTCAGTATCAATGACAGTACTATAAACACCATTTACAATCAAAATGACAAACTTATAACAAATATGTTTTTTTTTTCGTGATCTTGAGTTTCGGACCTAAGATCAGATTTTCATCGGTATAATTTATAATAATTTAGTTTCTCTTAGAAATACTCCTATTTATTTTTAATGCTTATTCATTACCTAATAATTTCAGATATCCTTAAAGGTATGTAGTGCTTTTAGCTACCATTCGAAGAATCGAATGTAAGTTCTAACTTATCTTAAAATTCTCATACTCGAAAATGTTCTTATCGCTTATACAAGGATATCGTATTAGAGGGGCACACTTTTCATGATAAAACATTTTCGTTGATAATATCGGAACGCACATTTCTATAATTTCTGTATACTAATTAGAGAAATTGTACTAAATACCTAAACGTTATGCAAAACTACGCCTAAATGCCATTAAACGAACTGATTCGCAATCGCGTCGAGCTTTCTAACCGAAAGATATGATGAATGTGACAAATGGATCTCAAGATGATTTTTAGCGATAGCACAGGAAAAATTACAAGTAGATTTTAATTCGGAGTCGGATAAATGCTCGTGGGTGTTTGTTTTAAAAGAAATTATTGAGAAGAGCTATAGAAATGTGTTGACAAGACCTATAAGTTCCAGTATCAGTAAACGTCTTATAAAGATATTTCCTTATCATCATTTTGGCTGTGCAACAACGGTTCTAAATAAAATTATAGTTTACTCTCGAAACCAAATCCGCGAATTTTATGTAAATCTGCGAATTAGGGTTCAAAACGTTCTCACAGTGGTCTTGAAGAAACAAAAAATGTGATGAAAATGGATCCAAAATTGGGTTATAAATTCACGATTTATCCTGTATTCACTTGATATTCATCAAATAAATATAATTTCAAAGGACTTATAACTATATAGCTCTATTCAAATGAGGAACACAAAAGTAATTGAATAACTCATAAGAAATGTCAGGTATAGTCCTTCTATTTTTAATTGAAAGTGATAAATACGCCTGGGGAACAAAAAAAGCGGTGCAACTTTATGATTCCATGGGCGTGCATATATCTTTTATAAATTCGAAAATTGTGAAATAATTTTTTTCATTCAAATCAATATAGGAGATTAAAATTAGCCTGCATACAAAACTCTTAATATTTGAAATATAATTTGCTGTAAATAATGCTCATTTAGCCAGACAATCTCAAAAAATTGTCTGTTTTAATAAACCTAGCTGAAATACACGTCACTGGCGTCTTAAATAAGTAGAATTCCTAAAGTCGTAAATCATTTTAACGACATCATAAAAATGGCACAGTGGACCGAATAAATATTTAAGGAATGTATTAGATTCAAAGCAATCCAATAGTATCATGGATCGTCATTCGCTGCTGCATTCGCGGCTCTTCAAAATTTTCTTAAGTATAGTATTATACATAAAGTTGTTTTAATTTATAATTAATTTTTTCCAGCAATTTTAAACGCTTTATTTTAATGCTAACCAATACATTTATATCTATGTATTTTTTTTAAAATAATTCCAAACTAGCTTTCTAAGAACGTCACGAATTAACAGTTTACTGAAGTATGAAGTATACTTGTAGCAATTTTAGAAAATATATCTGACAACCTTGCTTTTTTCTACCTATTTTCAATTTAGAATGGAAATTGTATACATTGAATCTGATTGAACATTTTATTTTCTCGCAAAAAAAAGAAATGAGGATGCATATATTCAGCCATAAACTCCTGGCTAAACATTAAATTTGAAACGCTTGTTCTATTTTTTAGAGAATGTTTCCCTACAACGCAATTTTGGATCCATTTTCATCGCATTTTTTGTCCTTTCAAGACCACTGCGTTCACCTGGCCTCAAGCATATTTCCCGATCTTTTTAAATTGACCATTTGGAGTTATTATGACTTACTGAACTGAGGAGAAGGTTCTGAGGGTGACTGTCGCCTTACCTTTAACCCTTAAAGTACACACTTATTTTCAGATTCATAAAGTACACACTGGCTACACCTGTACCCCAGTGAAAAAATCTTTATAAAAATGAGAAAATTTAATATTTTGACTTGATGTTTGGTTTGTATAATAGCTTCTAAAAGTATATTTCATAAAATAAAATATACTCGTATAATAAAACTGAATATTAAAATTAAGTAAGTTAAAAAAATGAAAATATAAGAAAAGAGCGAAAAAATGGGTATTTTCATTAAAAAATTCATCATTTTTTAATTTGTCGGTATTAAGGTCTAAAAATTTAGGTGTCTTCTGTTTGATGTACCACTATACGAAAAAAAAAATTACTTTATTGGACTTTTAAAAAAAGGTATTTATTCTGGGAAATGAGGGGTCACATTTTTGGAAAAAAAATTATTTCCTGTTATTGCCAAAAAGTATCAGAAATGTATTAATAAAATAAGTATATCATTATTTTTTTTACTAACCAGATGTCGCACTAGACCAGTTTCCTTTACTTTTAGATACTCAAAATTTGAAGAATTACGTCGTTGTACAGCTGTACCCCAGTGTGTACTGTAAGGGTTAAAGAAATGGCTGGATCAGTCATGGGAGCGTTCATGCAATAATCCACGACAAACTTGATTTCAGGGAAGGTCTCAGCTCGATGGGTTCCTCGACTTCTCACTCCCAATAAAAAAAGTGTGCGTTTTGAGGTTTGTCAGAGGCTTTTCGCTCGTTATGGGGATGAAGGAGAATGGTTACTTAAGGGGTTAGATACACTTAGGACGTTAAAAAAAAGGCAATTTTCATGAATTTTTTTTGAGGACGTATTTTTATTTTGAAACTAATATTGTGGGAGTTGATTGATACATATTTCAAGAAGTTACTTGAATTTTTTATCGAAAAATAATCATAAACACGTGTTATAGTCAATATCCAGAAGGTGCAAAAAAAAAGCGTTTTGCGGTGAACACTCCTCAGCCAATCAGGATGATCTGAAATCAAAAATTTTTTTTATTTCTTAAAAAACCACTTTCTCTGTTTAATGAACGATAAATTTTGGCAAAATTAAAATTTTTTACCATAATTTCGAATGTTGGAAAAAAAAAATTTTTTTTTCACTAAAAAATTTGCACGATTTTTGGCTAAAAAACAAAAAAATTGATAAAATAAAAAAATATTTCGTTCATTAAATAGGTATTTATATCATTAATAACTGATAAAAATTTTGTAACGATTGGTTTAGCCATTTTGGTGCTACACTGTTCACCGACCTTGAAAACGTGGTTTCGAGAAAAACGCGTTTAAAGTTTTAAGTATAATTTACATGTACATAAAATTTTAAATATTCAACTTACATGGAGTCATCAATTCCAGGACCATAAAGGGTACCTTCTTCTTCATTTGCAGCCTCGGCAGGAGCTGACGTTTGAAGACCCTAACCGTCGAGTAACAATGCACAGCTACCTACCTGCCTGAATAGCGGCTCGAGACACCATTGATTGAGTTCGTATAGCTCAGTAAGTTTTGCTCTGGTTTGGCTGAAATGTTTACAGGATATTTCTGAAATGTTATACTTTCAGAAAATGCAATAAAAAAAAACGGTTTTTTGAAAGTTCCAAGTGTATCTAACCCCTTAAGCGCATAGTCACTTGTGATGAAACATAGGTTCGTCACTATACACCAGAATCCAAACAAGCTTGTATGGAGTGGCGGCAAAAAGGAGAAAAAGCACCTGTGAAGGCTAAAAAACAAGGTTGTCTGCAGGAAAAGTGCTTTCGACTGTTTTTCGGGATAGGAAAGGTATTATTTTCGTTGACTTTCTCCATGCACAATCACTTTTTATGACGATGGAATCAAAAAGTTGCCGATTCGGTGGGAAAATTGTTGGTTCTTAAATTTTATCTCGTAATAAAAATTTTATTTTGGAAAATTCCGGTTTATATTTGACTTGCCCTCGTATATAATACAGTTTGTTATTATAATTTTAGAACGACTAAGGCCGTGGTGCATTTGGGCATTTTTTGCTCTATGGAGACCTTAAAACGGCCATTTTATTTTGCTACATCCTATCAATGAAATTTTAAGTCGAATTCGAATTAAAAAGGAGCACCGAGGTGAGAAGGACCCCTCAAGAACAACCCTCGTGCGCATTTAACACTCTATCTGCAAGTCAAAGCAATACAGATTACATGAAATATTATTTAGCCCTGTTTTATGCTCTCCCCTTGAATTATTTAATATCCTTCGCGCCGGTTTCAGTTGGCTTCTCGCCGCCTTCTTTGATTTCATTATGTACCCTCGCCGCATTGAGAATGTAGCGCGCCTTTTCACACCCTGTATCTCCTAATTATTAATAAAAATTCTGTACTGCTCTAACCCACGGCCTTACCAAAATAGCACTCACTTAAAATAAGACCCTGACCATATCCTTGTACATACGAGGTGTGTAAATTAAGTAATGAGACTGATTTTTATTTTTTTTATTCGATTAGAATAACAATTCAGTATTGTCTTATTCAAAATAACTTCCTTGGGAAGCCACACAGCGCTGGAAACAGTTCTTCCATTCCTCATAGCAATGGAACTCTTCTATTAGAATAGCCTTCAGCTGGTCGGTTACAGCCGTTTGAATGTTTTCAATGCAGTGGCGGCTGGTGATAAAGGGCACGGGGGGCACGTGCCCAGCCCAAATTTCAACAGAAAATATTTCTTTTTGTGTTAATTTATTATAAATTACTGTTACAATAATATCAATTAATTGTACACGACAAAATATTCATATTCTAATTATTATTCCTTTTATACCACAAATAATGATTTTTATCACATATATATGACAGACTATCGATGGAGCACCGAACCACCGTAGTCTGAATTCGCATAGAGCCACCGTAGTCGCATTTCGCGCGCGTGGGCGAGGGCACACAGTTTGCCAGCCCTAGTTTTTAATCGGGCTTTTTCGGTGACTGGTAAGTTTGGCGACCATTGCAGACAAAACGTCCGTCATTAAATCGGTCGAAAATCAGCTGAACGGGTCACACTTGTTGAGTGACCCCGTTTTTAGTTTTATTGTTTATTTTCTTCGCTGAGAAGTGTGTTTTTACTGTTTTTGATTGTGAAACGTTTCAAAATGAATTCGGTGGACTTTTTTATTGACTAATAAAGATATTACATACGAGATCCGAACGGAAATTAAACGGTTAGGAAGGCCGATACCCGATTTGATTATTTCCAAAACAGACGTAGGAAAATCGCGAAATTATTCACGAAATTTTAATAGTAGTGTCTACGACAGATTGAAGTGGTTATGTGGGTGTCCAAGAAACAAACTGTTTTGTTTTATTTGTTTAGTGATGGGTGGCAACCAAAGTGCATGGACTCAAGAAGGGGTGTGATTTAAAACGTTTAAATGAACGAGCTAAGAAACATGCTAGCTACAATGAAAAACATTTACATAACATCTTAGATTTTAGTGTGTTGGGAAAGGTAAACATAAGGCAACAGCTTGATAGTGTTTATCGTGAAAATATAAGACGTCACAATGAAAATGTGGATAAAAACAGACAAATTTTAAACCAAATAATTAATTGTATTAAATTTTGTGAAACAAATCCGGGACTTTAATGAAAAGGTGATTAACATTTTTGTGAACAATAAGGACAAGCGAGCTGATTTCCTCTACAAATAACGGTAAGATACCTATATCAAATTTTGTTCACATGTTGCCACCCATTATTTTAATATATTTAAGCCCTCAATATTCGTGACTAAATATTATTTCAAAAAGCTACCAAAGCCCCAAAATTATTCTTGTGAAAGACTATATTTTTGTATAAAAGAATTTTTCATTGAAATTCTGAAGTGTCAGTAAAACGCATGACCTTGAAAATTTTAAAAAATTTCAAGGTCAGTTAAAGGAACCGGATAGTTTTCAGTAACACAGAAGTGTTAACTGTGTTAACACTTGTGCTGACGTCTGGATTGGTTAATACAATTAGCGGAACACCACAACATCACTTTGAAATGGGGCACAAAGAACATAAAGGGAACGAAATTTAAAGAAAATAAGTTCTCATATGGTGCTTACTTTTTTGGGAAACACTGTATTTAAAAAAATAAGTGGAATGTGATTTAAAATTGTCATGTTTTTTCTACTTCCATGATCTCCGAAGAATATCATAGTATTTACGATCACTTATATGAATTCTTGAAACTTTTAATCCGTTCAGTTAAATCTTTATAGTCATGTAGACTTATTAAAAAAATAATTAAGCCTTGTACTCGTAAATAACACCATGTAAATTGAATGCGTTGATCCTTTTAGGTATGCTTGTGCCGTAGATCGCAAGTTAACATTCTAAAGTGTATTAATTTAAGCAAAACCTTGAGAACAATTACTATGCAAATCTGCAATGACAACGGATCATTCCCTAACACAATAAAACGAACACGCAATACCTCGACAGTTTGCCTAATCTATTAAAATTCGCGGATATTAACAAAAAATAATAATAGCATACCTATACGATAAAAAAAATATGTGTGCTGCAAAAATATATGTGGTAAATCAGGTAATAGTTTTTTTTTTTAATTTTTGTACTTTTTTGTGATTTAAAAAAATGTATAAGGTATGTAGTAAATAATACATATTGTAGTTTTTAAGAAGTGAGCGTTAAAATTAATTATACTTTATATAAAATAAAAACCGATGCACGTTACTGATGATGCTATTAAATACAGATACTCACAAAAGTATTCGGCCACCCTTCTATTTCTAAGAACGAATGTACAAAACACAAATTCACAATTAAGTGAGACTGCATAATATGCGTAAATACGTTCCTCCATTACTCCTTGATTAAAGGATAATTACAACGTAGACGCAGAATAAAACATTCGCTGGGATTACCCGACCAAACGGACACACAAAAGTATTCGGCCAGTTAATTATGCAAAGCTGTAGCAGGTAATGCAAGTAGATATAGTAGGGTTCTTGGCCATAGTATTAGTATGTGAAAGGTTACATATTAACTGGTATAGACTACGTGCCTCTATTAGACAGTGTACCCTAGTCACGGAAATAAAATGCCAAAAGTACGCGAAATCACCGTACCAGAGAGACAGCATATTATCTCCTTAGCAAAAAAAGATATTGGACAGCGTAAAATTAGCAGAGACACAAGCATACCACGAAGTACAGAGAAAAAAATATATATGAAATCGATAAAACGGTAGTAAATCAGCACGATCACGGCGACCCAAAATATTAACTCAAAGAGATGAAAGGCAAATTACAGAACAATATGTGCTGAGATTCAGGAGAGTACTGGAAAGAATATTAGTACTGAAACAGTGCGTCGAACTTTAAGAAAAAAGCGCTACCACGGCCGAGTTGCCCGAAGGAAACCCCGGATTAGTAAGGTCAACAGACAAAAAAGACTCACGTTTGCTGACCAGTATGTGAATGAGCCTGAAACTTTTTGGGATCAGGTTATCTTTAGCGACGAATGTAAATTTGAGATATTTGATTCGTCCAGACGACAAATTGTATGGAGAAAACCTGGTACATCGTTAAATAAGGAAAACTTAAAACCTACCGTAAAACACGGCTGTGGATAGCTCATGGTGTGGGGCTGTATGGCGGCTGCGGGAGTGGGTAACCTTCATTTTATTGAAGGAATATTTATAAATCTCTGTAAATGAAGCATCATTTACAGACCAGATCATTACATCTTTCAACAAGATCATGTCCCCAAGCACTGTGCCCGTAAAACGCTGGAATGGCTGCTATTCCATGTACCGATAATTGAAAGCACTGCCGCAGTCGCCCAGTACTAACCCTATCGAGCACTTATGGTCAAATCTAAAACGATCTCTGCAAAATAAACGAATTACCAATAAAGAATAGTTAAAAAAATCATCTCTCAACAGAATGTAGTAATGTGACCCCGGAAGTGACCCGTAAACTGGTGCATTCAATGCCAAATAGGCTGAAAGCTATTCTGAATTCTAAAGGATACCCAACGAGATATTAGATGTGCCGTTTTAAATTGTTTGTACCTTTCCTATTTTATTTTTCTTTTGGTGTTTACTTCGGAAATGACATGTCAGATTATACGTTCTTGAAAAACACGAATTCTTCCATTTTTCGGCTATTTTTCATCCTAAATTCTCATTTTGTAGGAAATGGAAGGGTGTGTTCAAATTTTGACAATGGAACTGTATTCAGCGCGTAAAAATATTTCAGAAATAACATGTCTGGTCATATGTATGTTCTTGATAAACACAAATTCCTCGATTTTTATTAGTTTTTCATCCTAATGTCTCATTTTACAGGAAATGGAAGGGTCTAGCACAAATTTTGACAACGGGATCGAATTCAGCGCTTAAAAATACTTCGGAAGTTACATGTCTGGTTAAGAAATGATTAATAATTAAAAAAAAAAGTATTTCGCATAAAAACGAACACGAACGAATTTTGACAACAAGAAACCGGGATTTACTGAGAATTTACACGGTAGAAAGTTTTCAAAGCTAAAAATTCGGTTTCAGCGCAAAAAAATACTTCGGATTTGACACGTTTAGTTACTGGAGCAGATTTTTTTTTGTAGACCTGTGTAATTTTAACACAAATGTAGTTTGAGTAGGAATGCTATTATGGAATGAAAAAAAATTAGAATTTTTTTTTAGCCTATTCTCCATTTTATGCTGAATCGACTGATATAAGTATGTCTGGGTGTTTGAGACATGAACGCCCTGAAAAATCAGAAGAAAATGGATGATCTCGGGAAAGCGGAGGCTACCAACCAAACAACACATTTATTTTGAACACAGAAGTGACGTAAAATGAGTAATTTCTTCTTCTTCTCCGCTTAGGGCCACGGAGAAGACATAAACTAACTAAAACCGCATTTGTCCAACGTACAAAATGTCCGGGCGCGTGTATTCGTGTGACGAAATCACGTTAGAAGGAAGTTGGAGGTTTTTGCCTTTTTTTCAAAACAACGTTTTTGCGAACATTCGACCCCTTTTCTCAGAAACTACAAGATCTATCATACTGATTTTTTTTTCTTTATGAGCTTAGTAGTTTGCCGATAGTTTGGCATTTTTTTAATAGCGAGAAATTGTTTGTAAATTTTGATTTAAAAAAAAAAAAAAAAGTTCACATTTAGACCTTTGGACATATTATCTGTATAAATTCGTATTTATTACAATGAATATCAAAAAATGCTGATCTATAGAAAAGATGTAAACACACAAAACAAAACAAAAACATGTCTCTACCGTCTATGGTTGCTGAGAAAACGGGACGCAGTCCCTTAAAGTGTTGAAGAGTTATCGCAAGCATATGAAAATGGAAACAAATCACAATACGTTTTAACTCAAAGATTGAATCCGGCTTTTTCAGAATATTCGAAGCGAGTTTAACCTTTGGAGCGCCGGGGTTTTTGGCATTTTTTTTTTTGCCTTAAAAAAATCCCAGTGATTTAGTCCTACTTTGTACATTCAACCCCCATGCAGTACAAACTTCAAATAGCGTCTTATATGAGACGTTCCGGCAGCTAATCCGGAAAATTTTTAATTTTTTTAAATTCCAAGAATTTCATTAGAAGGAAGAAAATTCGTTACCCAAAAACCACCCCTTGAAGAAACTACCCCTTACATTTTCCACATCTACAATATTAATTTTTGAGATAGAAAACTCCAATCAGGAAAAATTTTACAACAAACTAAACTCTCTTAGAAAATTCAATTTTAACAAAAAAATAAATATTGATAAAAATTATCCTGGAATAAAATAAAGGTTGGAAAAAACATAGTAGCTTACATCCGAAGGTAAACACTTTTCCCTCCGCGATCAAAATCGATTGTTTTTATGGTATTTTGGAATCTTTTGCCGTTAGTGTGTACTGATTGATGTCTTTCCTTAGTAGTACCGAAGCTGGGAACTTTGTGGCTTCATTTTTTTAGTTTTTTGCTATCTTTATTTTTTAGTTTTTTTTTTTTTTTTGAGTTTTCAGTATTTTCAGTTGATTCGGAACGAGTAATTTATTCCCCGTTGTAAAAATATTTTCAAATATCGTCTAACTCAGAAACACCCCTGGAAATAGCAACAAGAATTGCTTTTCATTCGTTTATTATCAGAAACGTCCACGAGATATTCCCTCAGGGGTATCTGCCACCGTTCATAGTGCAAAGACACATACGAAATATAAAATGAAATAATATTTTTACTCAAAACTCAATCTTACATTGATATCAGAATCGGGCGTACTTTTTTAGGGCCAAAGCCTTTTTTTTTTCGTGTTCAACGAACCCCAAAAAGCAAAGACTAGTAAGGGAACGTACCCATACTACGTGACCCATTTTTTACCCCCTCCCCCTCGGTGACCCATTTTTACCCCCTCCCCCCCCTCGGTGACCACCCTAGTATATGCCAACCCCCCCCCCCCTAGTTTTCACGTAGTAATTCATAAATATGGTTTTAAATCATTTTTTGCAAACAGAAAGTTAAAAAAATAATTTGGCTCATGTGCGTCAGTGTTGCCACCTGTGAGTTTAAAAAGCGCTAAACACTGCGCGCCATATTTGAATATAGCTCGAAAAAGCGCGAGATTTCCCTAGAGGATATTGACTACGTGACGAAAACATAAGTCCCTCCCCCGCCCCTGTGACCAAGCGTGGTATTTTGAAGAACCCCCCTCCCCCTCCCCCCTGAACAAGTCACGTAGTATGGGTATGTTCCCTAAGTTTCGTTGCAATTTAAGAATGATTGTATAGCCCACGGAGAGCGTCTTATATAAGATTTTCCGGCGCTCCAAAGGTTAAACAGGGAAATATATATTTTCTTCTACACCACGTCGACGAGAACGTATCCGACGAATAAACAGCGTAGTGGCATCCAGTCTGGCTGGAACAGTGGCCGGGGTGCCGGGGGTGCGGGGGGCGGACTTTTTCCATCTTCGGACCTGACAGAAAAATCGATCGCGGCGAAAATTTACTGCGACATCAAATTGGGCGTCGCCCGGTAGGATTAGCGGCCACCCCGAAAACAATCGCGGCCGTTGCATAAAACGCAAAATGCGCACACCATCCGACGTGTGTGCCCGACCTGATGCCAGCCGGCAAGACTTGATCGATTCCCCAGGTGCATGCATAGTGGGTGAGCGGCGGGGTCCCCCCCCCCCGCCCCCTTCGCGCTTCCGCAGTTTCTCTCTTATTGACCCGGTCTCCGTTAATGGATTCCTCCGATGCACAGCGGGTTAGAATCGGAAAGTCCTGGCCAAAAATCGGGAAAGGTAGAAAATTTGTCTAACTATATCGGATTTAATGTTTTTTGGGTCGCTCATTTCAAATTTGTACTTGGCGGCCCAAATATAACTGCTTTTTGCGATAAAAGCAACTTTTAAAAATCCAAATTAGAGTATACATATTTTCTGTAAATGAGATTTCAATTGAATACTCTCCTCGAAATTGTTAATTTTTCAAGGTGCGTTTGGTTCGTGAAGAGGTGCTCTACAATCATACAATGGACCAAGTTTGTCAAATTTGAGGAAGTATCACAAAAACGACATTGAAAACCGGGCTGTTTTGCGTTTCGGGCGCTCGGGCGCTTGAACGAAGGGGAAAGGCCGCATGGTGGGGGGAACTCTCTCAATTCGAGCGCACGAAAGCAGTCGCGCCAAGCAGTCGAGAGTTCCCCCCACCATGCGGCCCTTCCCCTTCGCTCGAGCGCTCGAAACGCAAAACAACCCGGTTTTCAATGGCGTTTTTTGAGATACTTCCTCAAATTTGACAAACTTGGTCCATTGTATGATTGAAGAACACCTCTTCACGAACCAAACGCACTTTGAAAAATTACCATAGGACTGTTATTGACAATTGCCGGGCCATTTTTCAAAAAACACCTTTTTTTGCATTTTTTCGAATTGCGCCAAAAAGTTATGAATATTTTTCGATAAAATTTTTACTGTAAGTAGCCGCCGAACGACTTTCGTAGGCCGAGTAATTAGATAGTAAAAAAAGGGCAATTTTCGAAGGTTTTTATTTTTTTTTTTGCAAAAAGTTGTGAACCAATTTTAATTTTTAAAAACTGATTTTTTTCGTCTTTTTTAAGCGCTATAACGTGCTATTTTTTGTTTTTCTGAAATAATTTTTTTTGGTACTTAAAAAGTGAAAATACCGGTTTTTCACACGTTTGTGAATTTTTTTGGTCATGTTCCTACAAACCGATTTGATCCAAAACTAGTGCACTCAAATTGCACTATTTTTTACCTGATTATCAAATTTTTTTAACGCTCGAGGAATTTTTGGCTATCTTTCCTAGGCTATGTAGTGTCAGTGTAAACGCGCTGTACAGATGACAACAGGCCTACTGACGACGCTTTACAACACGTCATTAGAGTATGTTTACAGTGCGTTGTAACACAACGCGGCATGACAAGAGATCGTTTTGCATCAGAGGAATGTGTGGATAGTCCCTTTTCACCTCTGTATTCGGTACTATGTATGCAAACAGTGAGGGGCTACCCTCTATCTCGTCGTGGAACTCTGGGATCGATACTCCGTTCGGTGGCTGGTTTGTATGTGTGTAGTTCGTAGAGTGGCAAGCAGCGACGTCGAGAGACAACAGATAACCAAACTCGACTTCGGCAGGACTGTTTCAACGTTGCCGGTTTGAAATTTCGCCGAAACTGTTCATGGAGTAGGATTTTTGTGTTGAAAATAACTGTAGGCGCGTTTATATGGGGACCGTCTAGGAGAAAACGGTGCGGCATGTCCACAGATTAGTGCTGGGCTTAACGGGATTCAGTCAAAACGGTCAACAACGATTTCACTCTCCGAATATGCCCATCACTACGACAGGTTCTTAGTTCGGTCCGCTTTGGGCGAATTTGTACAGTTGTTTCTGCATATCGTTGTGTTTAGACAATGCCCTACTTTACCCTACTTGCACGCGGTAAGGAACATTTGTAGAAGCGCAAAAAACGAGCAAAAATTACACATTAAAATATAGTGTATGATCAGGCCAACTGGTTTTCAATTTGGCAACATTTTACTCTTGATATTATTTACATACGTCTTTGACTTTTTAATACAATTTACTAATCAGCTGCTCTTGACATTTCTGGGCCTTTAAGGTGAACACGTACGTTGCATCCATACTATAAAATGTCGTTCAAGTACTTGCTCTTTCACAAGCATTTTCGGAAGGAACTATATCGGTCGCGCTGTGATAATGAAAATATGGCTGTGTTTGACAATGAAAATATGGATTATTGCTAAAAAAAAAAAACTTTTTTAACTTAAAAAAAAATGATTAAAAAATGAAAAATCAATCCTTACATTGATTTTTAACACAAACGACAATTTAAATCATTCTGAGCATTATGAAAAAAATCGCAGCACTTTGAAACTATTAGGGTTTTCTTTAGGATAGTTTAAGGTTGCGGTCAATATCCTTAGTCTATCCATTATTTGCAAAGTTATGCGAAGTTATGCAAATATCCCTAATTATGCATTTTTTTTTTACCTATATTTCAATCAACGATTTTGCTTCAAAAATATTTTAAACCTTAAACATCTCGGTACTGTATTTTCAAAAACTGCTCGTGCTGTAACTCAAAAAGTTATCTATTAAAAATTCGGTTTCAGCACAAAAAAATACTTCGAATTTGATAGGTTTCTGAAGCAGAATTTTTTTAGTAGACCTGTGATGGAAAGTAACCCTGTGCGTGTAGAGATAGTTTGACGTTTTACGAGGGTTTACACTAGTCCAGTAGGCAGAGATTTTTATGTGTTCTTGAAAGATATAGGGCTAGTTTTGACGGTTTCCTATGTATTTTTTTTGCGTAGGAAACCGTCCGCAAAATTTTTAAATTAATATTTTGTGAAAAAAAACGTATTTTTTCACATTTCTGCTTATATCTCCGTTCCTTGGCATATTTTATATAGCATATGGATATAAAAAGTTGTAGCCTATTGAATTTCCAAAATTTTAAGCCCAACTCGAAGTCTCCAAGTGCTATTGTTAACTTGAAAATGACTGCTGAAGTTGAAAAAGTGCTATTTTTTCACTAGTTTTTTACTTCGAAAGTAGGGCGACTATGATCATGAAATTTCTTGGAGGGACTGCTGTTTGTAGTATGAACTTACAAAAAAAAAAAAGAAAAGAAAAAAAAAGCTAGAAAAATTATAAATCTCTTCAAGTTTGCGAGACAAAGAATTGAAATTTTGATATTATTAGGATGTGGTGATAAAACAAGAACGCAGAAGCATATTGTATGCGAAATATTCAATACTAAGTATCCTGACCGCCGCATTTCCCAGTCTACAGTTAGTAGAATAGAAAACAAATTTCGTGAATTTGGAAATGTCACAGATATTCCTAAATCTGGTAGGAAACGCATTTTAGACGATGAACAGAATTGGATATATTGTTAGATATTCAAGATAATCCACATAAACCTACAAGACAAGTTGCCGCCGATAATGATGTTAGTAAAATGTCCATATTGCGTCTTCTAAAAAACGAAAAATACCACCCATATAAAATTCATTTGGTTCAAGAACTTAACGACGATGACCCTGATCGCCGATTGGAATTTTACGAAATCATGGCAAATAGATGCCAAGATAATCCTTTATTTATAAAAAACATTATTTTTCCTGATGAATCAACATTCGTCTTAAATGGAACAGTCAACAAACAGAACTGTATATACTGGAGTACAGAAAATCCGCACTGGATGATGGAGGAGAATACTCAATTTTGGGATGGGATGGAATTATAATTATAAATTCTCAAATTATCGGACCATATTTCTTTGATGGCACATTAACTGGCGCGCGTTACTTGGATTTCTTGCAAAATTTCTTAGATCCAGAGTTAAGAATGCTTTTCCCAGATGATGATATTTCATTGGGGTAATGAAATTGATAGAAATATTTGGTTTCAGCAGGACGAGCTACACCACATTTTTCATTGGAAGTAAGAGCCTATCTGCATCAAGATTTTCCCAATAGATGGATCGGTAGACGCAGTGAAATTGAGTGGCCTGCTCATTCTCCCGATTTGACCTCGCTTGACAATTTTTTATGGGGTTACTTAAAATCGAAAGTCTACTTCAACAGACCAAATAACGTAGAAGATTTAAAGGACAGAATAAGGCAAGAAATTAATCAAATCACCCCGGAAACAATACAAAATGTTTTAGAAGAATTTCAGCAACGCCTCCATTATTGTCAAGAAGCAACGGGCGCCCAGTTTGAACATTAGATTTAAACCGTTGTTCTGTTCTGTTTCATGTTCTTTTCTTTACTTAGTAACATTAAAAATGTAATATTTTTCAATACAAAAATTATAGTAATTAAAAAAATCTTGTTTCTGGATGGAGAATTAAAAACCCTTTCAAATGAGCTATCACACGCACCCACGTTCCATTTAAAAATTTTAAAGGGGTAGCTGTCACTCCAAGGGGTTGGAGGGGGAGGTATTAAATTATGCTAAAAAAATGTCATTCTAGAATTAAAAATTGACGTGTTTCAGGATTTTACTCATAAATTGTAAATTACGTAGATAATGAATGTATCCGTTACTTATGGACCTCACTATATATAGGGAATATACACGGTGGAGACTTTAACTGGAATATATTCGCTAGCTGGGTGGTGAATGATTTTTCAAAAAAATTCCCGAGACACGTCAACTTTTAAATGTATTTACCTACATTTTGCAAGTAATATGAAAAATATAGCCCTTCAGGGGTGGCTGAAACCACCCTCGACATGATTTTTTTCAAATGCAACCCTATGGCTTGTGACCCCTCATTGTAAATCTGGTGCAAAGAGGAATCCAACGCACTGATCAAATTTTAATTTTTAGTATGTTTGTAGGGTTGCATACAATTAAAACAATTTAAAAATTAAATTTATTTTCAACGCAACAATTGTTCAAAATGTGCACCATTCACTTGTTGGCAGCATCCCAGTCTGTGGTAGGTTTCGTCCCTTACATTATGCAACATTTGCGGAGTTATTTTTTCCGAATTCCTCTCTTATCCTTTGCCCCATCTTGCTGAAACCATAACCTCTCGTCGGTCAAGTTAGGGTTTAAGGGGTTTGGAAATAAATGACATAGCACTGGCATTAGTTCGTGCTGGAGTAAACGCAAGTATCTTGCTCCATTAAGAGTGTCATCAAATAAAAATGGTCCTACAATTCTATCTTGTATTATTCCGGCCCACACATTAGTTTCCTGTGGGCGCTGAGTATGAAGTTCCCTCATCCAATGGGGGTTCTCTTCAGCCCAGTAACGACAATTTTGGCGATTTACGTGCCCATTTAATGTAAAAGTAGCCTCGTCAGAGAAAACTATCCACTCTAAAGATAACTGACCGATAACTCTTGAACAGCTTGCATTTTTATATGGGCGTTTTTTTCTCATATTTAAGTATTTTTAAAACTGTTTTGTGATTAAGATTACTATCACGGGCCAGTTGACGGGCTGGAGTGATTGGATTTTCTTCTAGAGCAAGCAACAAATTCAACTTCGTGTCGTCATCAACAACAGCCTGCCTCTTACTCGGTACTTTCCTGACATGACCCATCTCTCGATATTGTGCCTCAATTTTACTAATGGTACCTTGATTTAGTGGTGGCAAGTCAGGATGCGTTTCTCGAAACAAGCGAACAACTTCGCATTGAGTTCGCGCCCTATCACCATATCCAATCATCATCAAAATTTCGATTTTTAGTGATTCAGTTAAATAAGACATTTTCACCAATTTGAAATAACACTTCGTTTTAAACTCTGAATACAGCATACAAACTAAATTACTCTTTGCGGCCGTGTAAAAACACTAGCAAAAAAATAACAAATATCAGTTGTGGCAAAAAAATTGCTTGGAATTTTTTTGTGGGGACATATGAAAAGTAAGGTTTACATTCCAAAACTAAACAACACACATTTTGAGTACGAAATTGTTGCGTTAAAAATAAATTAAACTATAAAATTACGTTTTAATTGAATGCAACCCTACAAACATACTAAAAATTAAAATTTGATCAGTGCGTTGGATTCCTCTTTCCACCAGCTTTATAATGAGGGGTCACAAGCCATAGGGTTGCATTTGAAAAAAATCATGTCGAGGGTGGTTTCAGCCACCCCTGAAGGGCTATATTTTTCATATTACTTGCAAAATGTAGGTAAATATATTTAAAAGTTGACGTGTCTCGGGAATTTTTTTGAAAAATCATTCACCACCCCGCTAGCGAATATATTCCAGTTAAAGTCTCCACCGTGTGTATATGATATAACGGAAAGTGTGAAAAAGAGACTTTTTTTCACAAATTGTTAATTTAAAAAATTAGCGGACGGTTTCAGTTCTATGGACTACGCGCATTGTGTTCTACGCAAAAAAAATACATAGGGAACCGTCGAAACTAGCCCTATATGTTTCAAGAACAGTTTTTGATGATTTTAGCTCCCTGCCTACTGGACTGACGTTTTGGAGGAGAACCCGCGAGAAATCGGCATCCGTGGCGAGGGTCGAGGACGCTCCCCGTGCGGCGGGTTCCCGCGGAGTCTTCCGAGGGCGCCCGCGCCACCCGCCGCCGGCCGTCTCCCGGCCTCCGCTTGCCCTATCGCGTACACACATCAAAGCGAGGCGGTAACATGGCGGATGGCGCCTATTAGCAGTTCGCGAGGCGGCACTGCATCATCGGGTGCGCGGCCGCCGCCCGGCCAGCCGTTCAGTTCCGCGGAAACGGAGGTAAAGTGCGAATGCAGTGCCGAACGAGAGCGTCCGAGGAGGCCGCGAAGCCGTGACGCGCGCGCCACCCTCCCGCCCCCCGCACACGGAGAGGATTACTCTACTATGCCATGGCTGTACTTAGACCTGCTGTTGGTAAGGGACGACTTGTGCTGACCGCCGTGGTAGAGCCATTAGACGTTGACGAAAGTTGTCGTCGCCGCCTCCGGCCTGCTATTTGTTCAGAATGTTTGCAGACTTCGTGAAAAAAAATTCTACGTTATACGAGGGGGTACCCAAAAATAACCGGAATTATTTTTAAAAGCCATATATATAAAACACCTTATCCCCTTCAAATTACTCTCCATTACAACTAATACATTTGTCCCACCGGTGCTTCCACTGTTCGCTTCCAACATTTTTTTGTAGTCATCTTTAGAAATGGCTGACAGCTCCTCCCTGTTTTTTTTCGTGACCTCTTCAATGTTGTCAATAAGAAAAAGTCGCACGGAGCCAGGTCAGGCGAGTAAGGTGCGTGGGGCAGCGGAACCAAGCCATTTTTAGTCAAAAACTGGCGAACAGAGATGGCTGTGTGTGCAGGTGCATTGTCTCTTCGGTTAAAATTCGGTGAACCGAGCTCCAAGATAACCCACTAATCTCTGACAGTTGATCAATTGTCCGTCGACGGTCTGTGAGCACAAGCTCTCGAATTATTTCAACATTTTCGTCGTTTCGGGCAGTTGATGGACGTCCAGAACGAGGTTTGTGATCAATCGACATGTCGCCATTTTCAAACCGAGCAAACCACTCGTACACTTGAGTTTTTCCCATAGCGTCATCTTTGTATGCTGTTTTCAACATTAAAACAGTTTCAGCAGCATTTTTTACCGTGTAGAAAACAAAATTTCACAGCTGCACGTTGTTCACTTAAACTTGCCATCATAAAAAACGAAACAAGAACAAAACAGCGCTAGCAAAAACAATCATTACAGATGAACAGAACAAGCCAGGTCAACAACACAGGCGGCACTCAACTGGCAATGAGTTAAACTAGCGGCATAAATGCGTACTACACAAGCTCCGCCCACTGCAATGCTGTTCCGGTTATTTTTGGGTACCCCCTCTTATTTTTTGTAGGATGCATTACAACTAAAGCCAGGATCATTTTTATGCATAGGAATTTCAAAACATTTTTTTTTGCACATAAAAACCGGTGTAAGTTTATTACCCTTGACCCACTATAGGAGTCGGAACACCTGCTGTTTTTTAGAAGCAGGTCCGGCTCGGTATCGTTTCCGAAATTAATATCAGTTCATAGAACCCCGAAGTATGCAGAACATTTTTAAACAGATATGGCCCCGGCATATGTTGTGTGTCGTATTTCGCTGTGATTGCATTTTGAGCAAATAAATCCATTAGAGCCAACACTTGAAATGAACTAATGTGTGACGTCATACGTCAGACCACTGAGACCTTCTACGTTTAAAAATACTCTACATATCTACCAGTTTATAGATCAGAAACCTCATACGAGTACATACATATAAATATTTTAGTTACCTATCTAATTTTACATGTATTGAACGTTACATCTAGTATTTCTATGTTTTACCTATTTCTATAGATTTGAAGTTTTAATAAAGACATGACGTTTTCATACTATCTTTCATTTTCATTTTCAATTCATGTACCAATTCAATCATCTTTACTTTCAGTAATATCTTGTAGACGTCAAAATAAAATATCTCTAGTGTTGTCACTCAGTTAAGATTGTGAATATAGCAGAATTCTGTAAACTTATACGTATACCGACTGTAACCTGTTTCTGCCAGAAGCGATAAAGGAAGCCACACCGTCCTGTGGGTGTACTTTTACATCTGAATTGGAAGGGATTGACCTGTATCTGCCGTTGACAGGACATTATCCCAAACTTAACGTTAATTATCTCGTTCGTTTGAAGTCATAAAGGTCACATTCGGATCATGTCCACAAAAGGCCTATTGTTGGTAAGGGACGACTTGTGCTGACCGCCGTGGTAGAGCCATTAGACGTTGACGAAAGTTGTCGTCGCCGCCTCCGGCCTGCTATTTGTTCAGAATGTTTGCAGACTTCGTGAAAAAAAATTCTACGTTATACGAGGGGTACCCAAAAATAACCGGAATTATTTTTTAAAAGCCATATATATAAAACACCTTATCCCCTTCAAATTACTCTCCATTACAACTAATACATTTGTCCCACCGGTGCTTCCACTGTTCGCTTCCAACATTTTTTTGTAGTCATCTTTAGAAATGGCTGACAGCTCCTCCCTGTTTTTTTTCGTGACCTCTTCAATGTTGTCAATAAGAAAAAGTCGCACGGAGCCAGGTCAGGCGAGTAAGGTGCGTGGGGCAGCGGAACCAAGCCATTTTTAGTCAAAAACTGGCGAACAGAGATGGCTGTGTGTGCAGGTGCATTGTCTCTTCGGTTAAAATTCGGTGAACCGAGCTCCAAGATAACCCACTAATCTCTGACAGTTGATCAATTGTCCGTCGACGGTCTGTGAGCACAAGCTCTCGAATTATTTCAACATTTTCGTCGTTTCGGGCAGTTGATGGACGTCCAGAACGAGGTTTGTGATCAATCGACATGTCGCCATTTTCAAACCGAGCAAACCACTCGTACACTTGAGTTTTTCCCATAGCGTCATCTTTGTATGCTGTTTTCAACATTAAAACAGTTTCAGCAGCATTTTTACCGTGTAGAAAACAAAATTTCACAGCTGCACGTTGTTCACTTAAACTTGCCATCATAAAAAACGAAACAAGAACAAAACAGCGCTAGCAAAAAACAATCATTACAGATGAACAGAACAAGCCAGGTCAACAACACAGGCGGCACTCAACTGGCAATGAGTTAAACTAGCGGCATAAATGCGTACTACACAAGCTCCGCCCACTGCAATGCTGTTCCGGTTATTTTTGGGTACCCCCTCTTATTTTTTGTAGGATGCATTACAACTAAAGCCAGGATCATTTTTATGCATAGGAATTTCAAAACATTTTTTTTTGCACATAAAAACCGGTGTAAGTTTATTACCCTTGACCCACTATAGGAGTCGGAACACCTGCTGTTTTTAGAAGCAGGTCCGGCTCGGTATCGTTTCCGAAATTAATATCAGTTCATAGAACCCCGAAGTATGCAGAACATTTTTAAACAGATATGGCCCCGGCATATGTTGTGTGTCGTATTTCGCTGTGATTGCATTTTGAGCAAATAAATCCATTAGAGCCAACACTTGAAATGAACTAATGTGTGACGTCATACGTCAGACCACTGAGACCTTCTACGTTTAAAAATACTCTACATATCTACCAGTTTATAGATCAGAAACCTCATACGAGTACATACATATAAATATTTTAGTTACCTATCTAATTTTACATGTATTGAACGTTACATCTAGTATTTCTATGTTTTACCTATTTCTATAGATTTGAAGTTTTAATAAAGACATGACGTTTTCATACTATCTTTCATTTTCATTTTCAATTCATGTACCAATTCAATCATCTTTACTTTCAGTAATATCTTGTAGACGTCAAAATAAAATATCTCTAGTGTTGTCACTCAGTTAAGATTGTGAATATAGCAGAATTCTGTAAACTTATACGTATACCGACTGTAACCTGTTTCTGCCAGAAGCGATAAAGGAAGCCACACCGTCCTGTGGGTGTACTTTTACATCTGAATTGGAAGGGATTGACCTGTATCTGCCGTTGACAGGACATTATCCCAAACTTAACGTTAATTATCTCGTTCGTTTGAAGTCATAAAGGTCACATTCGGATCATGTCCACAAAAGGCCTATGTTTTTTTTTTTACATGAAATCTCAAAAAGGGAAAACGCCTTCAGCCAAAATTTAACCCTAAGAGTACAAATCGGATATACAAAGGGTGTAACAACCGTGGGAGTGAACTGGCAATCATTTACAGCGCAGTAGGAAATAAACGACTTCAAGATATGTTGTAGGCAGGATACGAGGTGTGTAAATTAAGGAATGAGACGTAGCGTCTGATCTAGCAACACTGCAGAGACAAGACTTGGAAGGGCTCTAGGTTAACATGTAATGAACCTCTAGGTTAACACGAGTTTAAATTTGTGAGAGTCCTTTGTTTGTTCTTTTTAACAGTTTTCCTAAACAAAAGGACATCAGGAGAGAAATGTGTCTTGACTTTTTGGAGTCGATTGAAAATAATCCCCATTTTTTGGAACGTGTTAATTACTGGTGATGAGACTTGGGTGTTTGAGTACAACCCAGAAACCAAGCGCCAGAGCATGGAATGGCACAGTTCAAGCTCTCCAAGACCCAAAAAAGTACGATCAAATGCATGCTGATTTACTTTTTTTGATAGCCAAGGAATTGCCCACAAAGAGTTTGTGCCTCCAAGCCAAACAGTAAATCAACACTTTTACAGAGAGTTTCTTGAAAAACTTCGAAAAAAGTGTCATGCGTGTGAGATCAAACATCAAGAACAACTGGATGTTGCATCACGACAGTGCGCCTTGTCACACAGCCATTTCAGTAAACTAGTTTTTAGCGAGTAAAAACATTCCTGTGGCTCCTCAGCCGCCTTATTCGCCTGACTTGAGTCCTTGTGACTTTTTTCTCTTCCTGAAATTGAAAAATAACCTCAAGAGACGTCATTTTGCGACCATAAAAACATTCAAATGGCTGTAACCGACCAGCTAAAGGCTATTCCAGTAAATGAGTTCCAGCACTGCTACGAGGAATGGAAGAACCGTCTCCAGCGCTGTGTGGCTTCCCAAGGAAGTTATTGTGAAGGGCAATACTGGATTGTAATTCTATCCGAATAAAAAAAAAATTAAATAAACCAGTCTACTTATACCTAACTTACACACTTCATATAATTTGTTTCTCAAAAAATTAAAATTAGTTAAATAATTGGCCCCTTGTATGGGGCAACTTTGCGTGACCTTGAAGTTAATCTGACCTCACACGATCCCTGAAATATCTGAAAAATACGGTTATATTTCTAAGAATTATTCTCACATTATACTAAAACAAACGCATTTTTTTGGAAAAGATTCGAGTATTTTAAGTTTCTAAAAATCTAGTAGTTCACAACTATTTATACAGTTACGATAGCAATGTACACACTTTTAAGTGAGTTGTAAACCGGTTATTCTTGTTGAAACGTTTGATTAAAAGTCACGAATCCTCTAGTATCTACGCATATAAAAATAATTCGGAATATTTTCTGTCTATTAACTCGTCATCCATTACAATTAAATCTAATGTTGATGGCAACATAATACCATATGTTTTCGCCATGGTCGTTTGCCACTTTTGTTTGCGCGAATTGCTTATTCATGTTTTGACAGTAGTTTAGCATAATAGACTAATGATCGCAACTGGAAGCGTTTCCTTCACGTTGTTGACGTATGAAGAATTATAATCTTATTTGAATCAACCGAAATGGATTGTAAATTTCGTTGTGCAACAGATGTTTTTCGTTTTATTTTGTTCGGGTTGGAGACCTGAAAAAAAAACTAAATGTTTTGAACTTATAACAAGTTTCTTCAATATTTACTGCTATTCCTCAGACACGTTGTATATATTTTTATAATTCGGATCATATCTCACAACGATATGAAACATGACAACGTAATTGTTTGCCATATCAATAACTTCCAGGTCTTCCTTTCTGCGACATGATGATTACGAAGTTAATGATTGCTGAAAGTAGTTGTTTGGTACGTTCACTTCACTATGATATATAGGCTGGCATCGAAAATGAGTGCTTTAGCTAGTTTCTTTGTCAGTCCAGCATATTAAGCTTTCCATTAATCTACAACATTTCACTTGTTCATTATTAAATAAATTGGGTAAATTAAATAACTAGGCATTACAAAAAACGTCATCAAAACTACGAACGAGAGAGATGGCAATAGCAGTTATGTCAAAACTCGAAGCGAACCTTTATTGTTGTCATACTTTTGAAGTGAGTGTCACAATTGTAAAATAAATAATGGATATTTATTTTTTAATGAAGAAAACGTGTAGGTACTAAATGTGTACCGGCAAGTGTTTGTCAAGATGTTCAACCGTGTTTCAGATTCATTCGTCTGGATGGAAATATTGGTTCCCGCAAAAAAAATCTACATAGCCATAAATGGCCTAGAAATGACCCTTAACAATATCAAAAATATCCAGTTGCATGAAGGTGAAATTTTTGTTTCGTTTGATGTATGCTCATTACTTCCAAGTGTCCCAATCCCGCAAACTTTGGACTACCTCAGGGAATTACTGGAATGGTTTAGACGATAACATTATTAAGGAATACATTTGGCTTACTAGTATTTGTATGAATCAAAATTGTTTTCAGTATAATGGTGAATACTTTCAACAACATGAGGGAACGGCAATGGGTAACTCCTTGACTCCTTTCATTGGAAATCCTTTTATGAGTAAATTTGAGACAGAAGCAAAAGATAAATTCGAGTATTTCCCTAGTCTGGTTCAGGTATGTGGACGATATATTCGCGGTGTTTGATACAAAAGCAATTAGTTGAGATAATTTTGTTGCTAAATTAAATAACCGTTTCCCTACCATAAAATTTACATATGAAATGGAACACAATGAATAGCTACCATTTTTAGATGTATTAGTTATTAGAAATAGTGAAAATAAGTTAGAGTTTGATGTACATATATAGGAAAGAAACCGCGACTCTTAGATTTATTCCCAACGATTCACACCACCTTTTTCAACATAAAATGGCAAGTTTTAATTTTCTAATTCACCGTTTGTTAAATTTCCCCCTCAGTAAAGAGAAATTGGAACATGAGAAAAAATTAATTAAGAATAACGGTTACTCAGCCCATTTAATAGATAAGTCAATAAGGAAGCATACATTTAGGAGAACCCTGTACAATTCCACGACTTCGTAGAGATACTGACAATTCGAAATTAGTTTCGTTACCATATGAGCCTAAATTCACCCGCGGACTAGATAAAATTTTTAAAAATATTAATATCAATTTGGTTTATGGTTCTAAAAATAAACTCAGACGCTTTTGGGTAACCCCAAAGACAAAATCGGCAAAAAACGAAAAGTCAGGAATATACTAAATAAGTTGTAAAGACTGTGATCCAAAGTATATTGGACTAACAACCATAGGATAGACATAAATAATTTAAAATGAATTAGAAATGTAACGAACAGTAGACAGTTGGATGCTTTTGAAAGATTAGCAATCGTTAAGTGTAACAGTAGTATGAATAAGGACAATGGTCCGATACCCACCAGTCCGCTGTTTGCTCTGATAAACAAAGTCAGTTACGGTTCAGCGAACCATGGTAACAAATTAAGTATAAATAGTGCAAGTGTGTACGTTAGAATTTAGTTTAAATCTTCTCCTGAATATGCCAACTTAGTTGGCGGAACGCGCGTCGAGAAAAGTATGGTGTTTCGTGGAAAACGTCCAGTTTTTTGTTTCTACGCCGAAGGTTCCAGTACCCACTCCAGAATTAATACGAAGTCCAATTTTTGATCACCAGTTATGAATCACCCTGTATAAACCAACGTCTCGAGCTGTCCCAGCCTCTCGGTAATCTTGCCGTTTCCCATGCTATGCTGAGGGTGATGGATGTCGTGATCAGATCTCAACACGCATTTCAAACGACGAACACCATATATTCGATACCACTTTCAATATTTTACGTCCTCCTTACAGCCGTACGTACCATCGATATCGGGTACCGTTTAACTAACAAGAAATTTATTGCTAGGAAACGGTCTTTGCGATATCTCCCCTGCCTATTATAAATCGTCATTTTTACAAGCGAACCCACGTTCGACATTAAAAGCCCGGTTTAACACGTACCTACGGTATTCTGGAATTGTCCAGGTATCGGAAGAGTTGCAGTCTGCATTTGTTTTTTGCTTGAGCGTACGTTGCCACGACCAGTAGTCTTTCTGCGAAAAGTCCACGTTCTACGAAAGGCTTCATGCGCAAAACATAATGCATAAATCAAACGAAAATCCTCTTTTTTAACAGTACCAATAATATTTTGTTGATGGATATTCGAATCTAAATGTCTTTCACACAAATATATATCGACGATTGCAAGGAATACATAAAATATGTGATCCTTCTATTGCAAAATTTTCGTAATTTTCAATCATCTTTTTCAGTCTATTCACAAATGGTAACAACTGTGCGATTATTGCAAAAATCCACACGGAATCAGATAATATGTAAATACAGTACACGAACTCTAAAAGAAATACGTACACGGTGCATGATACATACACACAATAAAATATGTACACATAAGACACAATCGGGGGCGATTGATAAAAAATTAATTAAGCGATAATGTTGACTGAAAAAAAGTTAAAAACTTGCGAATTTAAGGACATATGGAAAATTTTGTATAACTGTATATAGTGGATGAACGAAGGATATCGTCGGTAATTTTTTAACATCAAAGTGTCTCCAAAAAAACCCTTAAAGTTGCAAAGCTCTGCGATTTTTTTTGCAATTTGCAATTGCAATTTTTCGCCATTTTTAAAAAACCAAAAAATCATCTCTAAAAATTCTGAAGAAATTTGAGGGTATTCTTTGACTAATACTAAGACATTTTTGTTCTTAGATAATCTTTGCTAAACTCAATTTTTGAAAAAAAAAAATTTGAAAAAAAAAATTGTTTCGATTTTTTTCAACTAGTAATGCTTTTGAGCAAAAAAATATGGATTGTCGCCAAAAAAATCATATTGAATTTGAAAAAATGCAAAAATTTGGATTTTTTTTAATATCCTTTAATTTCTGTTACTATTGTAGTTTACGTGTTATGGGGTTTTTGGATTTAATTATTGAGGTTATGGAAAATTCTGACGTGATGGGATTAAACTGACCCCGGATTCGTATTCAGCTACCCCAAAAAATACAAAGTAGGGTAGGTTTGGTTTCTGGCAGCATTTTTTCAATTTTTTTGCGGAGGTGTGTAATTTACAAGGCGCTTAAAAATACGGTTTATACTTTAATTACCATAGTCTAGTAAGATAATATAGTAATAGACCCTAGTCGTATTTTAGATACATTTTTTCACGTTTATCTGGTTTAAGCTTACTGCCGTTTTCATTTGTATACGAAGGAATTTTCGATCCTGTACGTATGTTGAACTATGCCTGAATAATTATATTGATAATTACTTTCAACTTCCGCGTCTGCAGCTGTCACATTAAACGTACGGCGTAAAGGTTACGAATGGTGTTGAACCAGAAGCGATAACCGGCTGGATGGAATAGTTATAAGTCGAGGCATCTGAAAATCTAATGAAACAGGAACCGCGACACCGTTTAAAAACCTCTTCAGTGTTTTATTTCATTGTGTCGTAAAACTTCTTACCAGTTTTACGGCCACGACGAATAATTTTAATGATTTTATATTATAGACTTATCAAACCCGCAATAAAGGTTTTATTGGCGTGCGGAGGTTATCGCGGGCCATTTCGGCGTAGATAAACGAACTGAACTCTGCAGTACTTCGTCACAGTTCCAGGAAACGTTCGGCTAATTTCTGGAATCGCAAAGTTTCGATATGCATACACGCCTCATAAATGCATAAATATGTATGTACTTATCGCGTTTTATTTCCTTGGAAAATAGGAACTTCCAGACGAGTTTTTAACATTGCTTTCTTGGTTTAGATTGTTGAAGAAATCAGTGGCAAGGAAAATAAAAAGGTAATAAAAATGGACTTGTTGGTGACACTTACCAAATATTGCAACGTCGATAACTTTTTGCACAAAAAAAATAAAAACCGCGAATTAGCGATTTTTCGATGTTCAATTACTCGGTCTGTAATTATCCTAGAAATGTCTTCCTCAAATTGTAGAGTTTTCCAACACCTATCTACAGTTAAATTTTTGTCAAAAAATATTCATAAGTTGTCTCGCAAATTGCGAAAAAGTAAAAA
The DNA here is from genome assembly GCA_029963805.1 of Aromia moschata. Classification (NCBI taxonomy): domain Eukaryota; kingdom Metazoa; phylum Arthropoda; class Insecta; order Coleoptera; family Cerambycidae; genus Aromia; species Aromia moschata. The sequence continues at coordinate 1,003,380 of JAPWTK010000143.1, read as the reverse complement.
CAGGTACTTTAGTAAAACGGCCCCTATTTCCACAATAATTGTCGTAGAGTAATTTTACAAAAAGCTACGTGTTCTTGAAGACTTCTACAACCATATCAAATTTGAAGTCGATCCGATAATAATAAGTACCTCCAAAAGCGCGTCTGAAAAACGTGCAATTTTAGAGAGCGACCGCATGGACGCACGAGCGAAGGGGAAGTGGCGCGGTGGTGGGGGAACTCTCTCTCCGCGGGCGGTGCGGGCGCCCGGAAAACGATCGCGCGCGTTCAAATTCGACAAGCCGGAAACAATTGAGATTTCTCGGGAACGAAAATTGATGTTTTTTTTTTGCTGTGTCCGGAAGACATTTCTAGGATAATTACAGACCGAGTAATTGAATATCGAAAAATCGCTAATTTTTTGCGGATTTTGCGGATTTGCGCAGAAAGTTATCAACCGATTTTAATGATCCAAAAACCATTTTATTCGTCTTTTCAAGTGCTATAACGTGATATTTTTTTTTTCTCAACATTTTTTTTCGTGCCTAAGAGTCGAAAAAACCTTTTTCGCACCTTTTTGCAATTTTTTCGCAATGATCCTACACTCGGATTTTGTCCAAAACATTTTCATTAGATTCGTACGATTTTTTTCCTAATTATCACGTTGAGAGAGTGCCGCAAATAATTATTTTAAAAAATCGCTTGTTTTTTTGCTACCTCGCCTGGACTACTAAAAAACAACATATACGTCGCGTCAAAAAAAGTAGCCGCGTAGAAAACGTTATAAAACTGGCCCAAATTAATATTTTTTCAAAATCTCAAAAAGTCTCGCAAACTTGAAGAGATTTGTGATGTTAGCCCAACCCGGTCAATATCGTACAATAAACAAAGAAATGGCGTCATTGTTAATTAAGGCTTGCAAAAAAAATTCGATCGTCATACTACAAATAGCAGTCCCTCCTAGAAATTCCAAGATCATAGTCGCCCTACTTTCGAAGTAAAAAAATAGTGAAAAAAAGCACTTTTTCAATTTCAGCAGTCATTTGCAAGTTAACAATAGCACTTGGAGACTTCGGGTTGGGCTTAAAATTTTGGAAATTCAATAGGCTACAACTTCTTAAATGCATATGCTATATAAAATGTGCCAAAGAACGGAGATATAAGCGAAAATGTGAAGAAAAGACTTTTTTTTTTCACAAATTGATAATTTAAAGAATTAGCGGACGGTTTCAGCCAGTGTTGCCAGATTGGGGGTTTTTTCCCCCAGAATTGGGGTATTTTACTATGCCTGGAGGATTTTTTGGGGGTGAACTTTGTTTGGGGGAATTTTTTGGGGGTAAATTGTATCTTGGGAGTATTTTTTGAGGGATAACAGAGAGTGTTTGGACGCAAAGTAAGAACAAGCAGTATTATAGGCGTTATATTGACATCTACGCATGCGCAGTTTGATCCGCAAATAAGGATCCTGTCCTTTAGTGAACGAATATCTACTGCAATACAATGCAATGTTTACATCTACTGCAATGCAATGCATGTTTACTTATTTCAACATTTGGCAACTTTGACGTGCATTCTGAAGCATAACCTTATTTTCCCGTTAGTATGCTGTGTAAACAGTGACATATAAATCGTTTATTTATGCGGTAAACAATTTTAGTGGATCCTCATTTTCTGACTGAAAGAGTTTATTTGCATGAATGATTTCTTTTAATGCCCAGCTTAAAATGATAAAATATAACAAATTTTATTTGTTTTTGATCGACCACATAGCACCTTTCACTATCTTTATTAATATCAAAATGTATTTTAAGTTTAAGATACCACTGTACTAATATTGAGGATGAATAAGTTGCAGAAATATTTTCAGAAACAGTAATATAATAATAATAATAATATATTATATAAATATACAGGGTCGCTGATATATATGGAAACGGTCGATTATCTCCTAAATTAAGATAGCTAGCGGAAAATATTAAGACACAAAAGTTTTAGGGTTTTTTAAAATCTATCACAATAAAGAAAAATTAAGTATACAGGATCAGTCAAAAAGTCATGACGAAACAAAGTTGCTTTTTCCTTAATGGAACACTCTGTATATTATTCCACATTTCAATTATTCTCGAAATTCTAAACAAAATTCATATGGCACATCGTTACCTAAATTTAACCGTTCTCGAGATATCGAATTTTGAAAATAACTTTTTACTATTCTCAAATTTATTAAAGGAAAAGCCCGAAATGATGGATATTTATTATGAAAATTACACAAGGTGAAGATATGGATGATTAAATTTTAATTATTATTTTTTTACAGAAAATAAAAAAAGCATAATTGTTCAGGGTTGATAAAAATGCATGAAACGAAAAAAATGTATTTTTGAATGAATGTCCTGGATATTTCAAATTTTATGAAAACAATAGTTATGCCAGAAAAAAAAGAGAGAAAACAAGTTTTAATAAACAACAAATAATTTTTTTTGGAATTCTATTTTATTATAAGGTGCTCAAAGTGTTCACCATTTACCTCCTGACAGTAATGAATTCGTTGAACAAAATTTTGTAGTGAATCTAAAAGTGTGTTGGGAGGAATGGCCTATTGAGTTGCGGCCTATTTTTTGTAGACTACATTTTTTATGTGACCCCACAGAAAAAGTCAAGTGGGGTCATATCGGGAGACCTAGCTGGCCATTCAATTGCCCCCCCTGCGTCCAATCCATTTATCAGGAAAGGTTTCATCTAGATATACCCGTACCAAACGTCCAAAATGTGGAGGAGCCCCATCTTGTTGAAACCATATTTGTTCTGCCGGTAAATTGGGATTGTTATTGTTCGGGAATAATCGTCTAAGCTCTGGAATAATACGCTCTTGCAAAAGTAATAAATATCGTTCAGAGGTCAAATTTCCGTTTATAAAATAGGGTCCTATGACGTGTCCACCAATAATGCCACACCAAACATTTACTGTTTGTGGTCGTTGGGTGTGAACTTCCTCCATCCAATGTGGATTTTGGTCTGACCAATACCTACAGTTGTGTCGGTTTATGTGCCCGCTTAAACAAAATGTAGATTCGTCAGAAAACAATATGTGGTTGACAAAGTTGACATTTTCGTTTAATTTATCCATAATAACTTCGCAGAACTCGATTCTACGGTCAAAATCGTCTTCACTCTTGTAACATATGAATTTTATATGGATGGAATTTTTCACGTTTGCAAATTTTTTGAATGGAATATCGACCTATGTTATGATTTACAGCCCTCTGTTGCGTCGAATTTATTGGATTTTCCACCACATCTAACATGACATTCAAAGAATTTTCTTCGTTTGTAACGCTTACTGGTATTCCACTTTTTGGTCGATCTTTGACACCTCCAGTTTCATGAAAACGCTGCAATGTTTTTGAAACGGTTGATTTAGAAAGAGGTTCCCGATCGGGATGCAATTCATTAAAAATAACCACTACTTGGTCAAAACTTCGTCTTCTATCACCGTATCCTATGATCATTAAAATTTCAATACGCTCGATTTCACTTAAACGTGCCATTTTTTTGGGCGAAAATAATTTACACTAAATGTATTTTTGACATGTGTTGTCAAGATCATCACTGTTAGACAAAAGAACGAAGCGGCGTTGTTATGGAGCTAGAAACCTTCAAAGGTAACTTAATGGACTATAAACTTAATAAACTAAAATATTTTTGTATACTTTATAAGAAAATGATTTTCAAAATACGATATCTCGAAAACAGTTAAATTTAGGTATTCGATGTGCTATATGAATTTTGTTTATAATTTTGAGAAGAATTGAAATATGGAATAATATACAGGGTGTTCCATTCAATAAAAAGCAACTTTGTTTCGTCATGACTTTTTGACTGATCTTGTATACTTAATTTTTCTTTATTGTGATAGATTTTAAAAAACCCTAAAACGTTTGTGTCTTAACATTTTTCGCTAGCTACCTTACTTTAGGAGATAATCGACCGTTTCCATACATATCAGCGACCCTGTATAATAATATAATACATTTCAAATGATTTGGGGGGATTTTATTTGAAAGGTGTCATTTTTGGGGGAATTTCTAACTTTGGTTGGGGGAATTGTAAAAATCCATCTGGCAGCTCTGGTTTCAGCTCTACGGACCCCCCGCGCATTGTGTTCTACGCAAAAAAATACATAGGAAACCGTATGTTTCAAGAACACTTTTTGATGATTTTAGGCTCCCTGCCTACTGGACTGGCAACTTCGTAACCGAACCGAGCGAGCGGGCCCGCCACAACCGCCGCTGGGGGCGGCGTAACAGCGGCACCGCTCCTAATCGATAGAATTACGGCCTCGACGGGACCGTGCGGATCCGCTTAAACGTCGGCGGGAGCTCCCGCGGTTGTTTTGTCAACTCATAACCTCGTTTTAATAACAGACTGGGGGGAAGCGTGGATGCGCTAATTGCCGGGCCGCCGCCACGTCCCCTGCGTTAATGGGGGCGGGATTCGGATCCGGCTCGTTGGCGGGAAAGTGACGTTAGGGTACCAAAATGCACCTACAAAAAATTTTAGCGAATAACTCTATTAACGTTAATAACGCTATTAACGCGAAGCCATAAGAAAACCGTCATCAAAGTTGGCCGAGCAAAAAAATACATAATTCCGCTCTTAACCTTAAATTTATATGGGTACTTTTAGAAAATCCTAGTGATTTAGTCCTACTTTGTACATTCAACCCCCATGCAGTACAAACTTCATATAGCGTCTTATCTAAGACGTTCCGGCAGCTAACGATCCGGAAAATTTTTAATTTTTTACAATTCCAAGTAAGTGCTTCTATGGGGCTTTCGAGGATGAGGAATGCGATGATGATAGTAATTTTTGCGTGACCCTTCAAAAACCACCCCTTTCTGATTAGAAACTACCCATTTTATCATTTTTCTCGGACTCTGCCGTAAGTATCTACAATAATACTTTGTAATAAGTTTTTGAGAGTAGAAAATTCTCCAAAATCAGGAAAGATGAATTTTGTTTACAACAATAAAGTATATAATACTCGACCCTTTTCAGGGGAGAGTACGTATTGCTATTTTTTTTCCCACGGGGAGAGAAAATTATTTTATCAAATTTTAAACGACGTTCACTATAAAATATTTATTGGCCATTCAAAGGTCAGTCAATAATTCAATTGAACAAAAAAAAATTATTCCTGAAATAGATAATTTACAAGAATAGGTTGGAAAAAACATAGTAGGCTGTCACTAGCCAATCCGAAGCGTAAACACATTTTCCCTCCGTCGATTCAAAATCGGATTGGTTTTTATGATTGGTGATTTTGGAATCATTTTGCCGTTCAGTGTGTGACTGATTGATGGTCTCTCCTTCAGTATCACCCGAAGCCAACGACGAGAACGTCGAGAGACTTTGTGGCTTCATTTTTTTTTTTCGTTTTTTACTATTTATTTTAGTTTTTAATATCTCGTTTTTTTTTGTTTTTTTTTTTTTAGATTTTTTTAGATTTTTTTTGAGTAGTATTTTCAGTCGATTCTATGAATAATTTATTACGCGTTGTAAAAATATTTTCAAATATCGTTTAACTCAGAAACACCCCTGGAAATAGGAACAAGAATTGGTTTTCATTCGTTTACTATCAGAAACGTCCACGAGATATTCCCTGAGGGGTATCTGCCACTGTTCATAGTGCAAAGACACATATGATATATAAAATAATAATAATTTTGCTCAAAACTCAATCTTACATTAATATCAGAATCGGGGGTACTTTTTTTAGGGGGTGTCAACCCCATAGTCTTTTTTTCGTGATCAATGACCTCCAAAAAGCAAAGACTAGTAAGTTTCGTTGCAATTTAAGAATGATTGTATAGCCTATGGAGAGCGTCTTATATAAGATTTTCCGGCGCTCCAAGGGTTAAAAATTAACTACACGAGGTGCGTAAATTAAGTAATGAGACTGATTTTTTTAATTTTTATTCGACTAGAATTACAGTTCAGTATTGTCTCCTTCAAAATAACTTCTTTGGGGAGCCACACAGCACTGGGGGCGGTTCTTCCATTCTTCATAGCAGTGCTGGAATTCATATACTGGAACAGACTTCAGCTGGTCGGTTACAGCTGTTCGAATGTTTTCTATGGTCCCAAAATGACGTCCCTTGAAGTGATTTTTAAATCACTGGAACAGGAAAAAGTCACAAGGACTCAAGTCAGGCGAATAAGAAGGCTGAGGAGCCACAGGAATGTTTTTACCAGCCAAAAACTCGTTTACTGAAAAGGCTGTGTAACAAGGCGCATTCTCGTGATGCAACATCCAGTTGTTCTTGATGTTTGGTCTCACACGCATGACCCTTTTTCGAAGTGTTTCAAGAACGTCTCTGTAAAAGTGTTGATTTACTGTTTGGCCCGGAGGCACAAACTCTTTGTGGACAATTCCTTGGCTATCAAAAAAACAAATCAGCATGCATTTCATATTCGACTTGTTCACTCTTGCTTTTTTGGGTCTTGGAGAGCTTGAAGTGTGCCATTCCATGCCTTGGCGCTTGGTTTCCGGGTCATACCCAAACACCCAAGTCTCATCACCAGTAATGACACGTTCCATAAAATGGGGATCATTTTCAATCGATTCCAAAAAGTGAAGACACCTTTCCTTCTCCTGATGTCCTTTTGTTCCTGCGAAAGATCTTTTGGAACCATTTTTGCGCAAATTTTTGTCATCCCCAATTCGTTTGTCAAAATCTGATGAACAGTAGTGTGATTCAAATTTAACTTTTTCCCGATCATTCTTGTCAACCGACGACAAGATCTCGTATTATATCGACATTTTCATCAGTTCTTGAAGATGAAGGCCTTCCGCTGCGTGGTTCATCTTCAATCGACTCTCTTCCTTCTGAGAATGCCTTAAACCACCGAAAAACCTCTTCTCTTGAAGAAACGTCTCCGTAGGCGTGTTGAATTTCAAAATTTCAAAATATTTTTCAATAAAAAAATATAGACCTTAAAAAAATCTTATGTTGCTGGATGGAGAATTAAAAACCGTTTCAAATGAGCTCATGATCACACGCGCCCTCGTTCCATTTAAAAATTTTAAAGGGGTAGCTGTCACTCCAGGGGGGTTGGAGAGGGAGGTATAAAATTATGCTCAAAAAATGTCATTCTTGAATTAAAAATTGACGCGTTTCAGGATTTTACTCATAAATTGTGAATTACGTAGATAATTAATTTATCCGTTACTTATTGACATCACTGTATATAAAGTATTACTACGTCACTACTTACTTAACATTGGCCTTCCTGTACTGTACACGAAATTACCTTGTACAGTTCTTTGTCAGATAAAGCTTAATATTTGAGCAAACCATCCAAAAATTACACTAACGGAGCCTGTGCAAGGGGCATGTCAAGACTCTACGCGCTAATCTGAAAATGTCGACCCTTAAGGTCGTTTCCTCGTATCGATGCGTCGTAGACGACCCCTCGAGTGGTCTATTTTCCAAATTATGAGCCCGGGGCACGCCCCCTCCATCTGTTAGCTCTGCCCCGACGACGACACGGTCGACACTTCCTGCTAGCTGCCGAAACGGCGTCCGGATGCCGCCAGCGGCGTTCGGTGGGGTGTTGAAGGGCAATACAATGGATAAGATTAAGACAAGAAATTAAAAAAATATATAAATGCGCATAGTGGTAACTTTGGAGAAGTTATGAGACTGAGGGTTAGGCTTATGAGTTAAGTTATCCTCTTATTTCCTTAAGTGGGGCACAAATGAAGACTTTATTATTAGTTGACCTAAACAGAAAGCTATGATCTAAAATACACTAGGCGTAGGAATTTTGCTCCCCATTAGTGTCTTTTAATTTTTCCGACGTTGTTGGTCGTATTATAAACACATTTTTTACACAAATAACCCCAAATCCAAAAATCTGGGTTCAGATCAGGCAATATTGGTGGCCATGGATTTTCAAAATGGCCGGGAAAATTTATTGTATTTTAAATTTATTGTATTATAAATATACATATTTGTTGCTTTTTATATTTAGTGCTAGTATTGACGTGTAAAATTAGCGATATAAAATCTTACTATTTAACTTCATCTTGAAATTTCTGTTCATAGTGTTTACTGTGTAAATACATATTTCTTTTGTTATAATTGTATACATTTTCTGTCTATCCCTGCTCTGTAATTGGGTATGTGCCTGTAGAGCAGTGTAATATAAATAAATAAAATAAATAAATAAATAAATCACGTCTAACGACGTACATAGGTAATTATGACACATGAACAAAATATTTTTCACTTTCGAGTGGCATTATTATTGAACAAATTAAATATGATTAAGTAGATTTCGTTCTATTGCCATTTACCTTAATTATTTCTGAGCTAATTAAAATTCATCTTATAGTCAACCGAAAACTTCGCCAAATCGAAAACTTCTCGAGTCCGTTCTCAACGACTAACTACATAAAATCTTTATCTTGGCTCAATACTCTGATTCGTTTAACTGCGTAGTTGTTTCTCCTGCCTCATCAAGCGAATTTGATCATTTGCGCTAGTTGGGTACGTTTCCATCACACAACGGGGGAACGTCGGAGTCGACAATCGGCGAGAAACTTCGCTTCACACGGCGTGACCCCCATAGTCCGAGGGCCAGCCACTCTTTGTTTCTCTCATACATGCCAAGGCACAGATTTCAACTTTTTACTTTGCCCCTTTGAAGAGCTATGAATTATTATGTTGGAAAATGTATTATTTTTCCCCTATTGCCGGAACTTTGCAGTTTAATTACTAATAATAACATCGTAAAATTAGGAAATATTTGATCGAAAGGGAACCGGACCATTTATAGAAATACAAGATTAATACAAAGTTCTGGTCGAGTAACTTTGTTATTTGCGTTGTAATTTTTTTTTGAAATTTGGTATGAATGTACAGTGACGGCGTAAAGTCGCACATACATTCGATAAAAATTTTCGTGTTTCCAAACCTGAAGAAATGGCTGGGTGGTAGGTGATTCGGGCCAAATGAAGAGGTCATCGTTGAGACAAACGCTTATTTTGAGGGCCTTGAGGAATCACATTATTTAGAAGGAATAAAAAAATTAGAAACACGTTGGACTAAATGTATCGAGCTAAAAGATTATGTAGAAAAATAAAATGATATTTTTCCGAAAAAAAAAAAATTCCTTTAAAAGTCACGGACTTATCAAACCACCTTCGTATCTAAGAGGCGTTGGTCAGGGTCAGGCGTGCCTATGAAAGTTTTCACTTCAAAAACGTCGCCGGCTCCTGGACTATAACGCGATGCCCGATCCCGAGTGTTCCCGGCAGCGGAGAGGTAGACAAATATCGACGTGGAATTTTCCTAGTTAAAATACAAGAACGGCAATGCCGGAGCCCGACATTTTCAGTACCGTGTGTAGAGAAGGGCCGAGAGATGGCCCGGCTGATGCTGGAACGGGAACGTGTCGCGTATACTCTTTGCGGAGCTGTACCGGGCCAGATCGGCGCGAGTGAGATATTCCATTCCATACACCCCCGCTCGTCCCCCCCCGAGCCCTCGCCGCCGCCTTCTTCGGCGCGATGACGACGGTTCCATTTTAACCGGAAAATGCTATCCGATTCGATGCCTCGAAAGCGGCTCACTCGGATGCCTATCACGACAACACCGGCTGGTCTGCGATCGTCATTTTTTACGTTCTACGGCCTTTTGTCCGACTGGATTTTACCGCTGCGCAAAATGGTCGCGGAAGTGTCGACTCGTTAGGTCGCCCTTAATTGGGAATTAAATGGAAGCCAGAAAACATTGAAGGCAGAATACTAGGTGTGTCTATTAAATAACCGATCTGCTGTCATAACATTTTCTATTCGTTATCAATTACAGTGGCAACTTTTTCGCCTTCAATGCACCCCCCCCCCTTGGCGATCTCTACACCGCTCTATACGACTTTTCCATTGTTGAAAGCAGTGCTGGAAGTCCGCTTCTGTCAGCTGGTTCAGAACATCCGTCACTTTTGCTTTAACCGCTTCCACACTTTCGAATCTTGTCATCACAAGTAATCACCGTGTCTAACCAGCCTGGATCAGTGTCAATGTTGTTTAGAATGTCAGCGCAAATGTTCATACTTGATTCCTTTTGCTCGGGAGTGAGGAGTTTTGGCACCATTTTTGCGCAAATTTTGCTGCAACAGTCAAACTGAGCGACCCACTGGCTTGCCCAGCATGCTCAGGGTGAGGAAAGTATCACCAGACACAGTTCTGTTCAAACTTGTCGCGACACGCTCGCAGCGCGCTGGTAGCAGCATCAGTTCGGTTATTTAATAGCCACACCTCATATATTGGAATGTGGGGAGCTCGAGATAGTTCTATCAGCCACCGCTACCTCTTGAGATTTATTTTAGCACTCACACTAGTTTTTAGAGCACCTTATCCATCTTGGTCTTTTTTTTATCAGACTCCACAACCTTGATATGGATGGGATCTTTTGTATTTGGCTTTTCTTTCCCTAGCATTTGAATCCCCGGTCTTGTTAGTCCTTCACATGACATGGTACGTGATGTTTCCTCTCTTCCAGGGAGAATGTGCATGGTCTCCTCTGCCAGAGCAATTAGGGTCATATAGTCAGCAATTATGACAACCTTTGTCAGTCATGACAGCCAAAATGTCAGAAGAATTATGACAACCTTTCATTTTTGATGGAATAGGTCTATGAAAATTTGTTCGTTCGTTTTTTTTTTTATAAATTGTCTCGCCTGTCGTCCCGGAAAGCTTGTCTACCATTCCAGTGATTTGTCATTTATCCTTTTACGAATTGACGTTTTTATTCATGGTTTTGTCACGACACAGAAGGGTTCTCATCCTATTGGAGCATCTGAAACGCCTTCTTTGGCTAGTTCATCAGCCTTTTCGTTTCCTTTATGTTCTTTGTGTTCCGGTACCCAAGCTAAAGTCATTCTATTTTAACTTCCTCCATCTCCACGCAATCCCACACTAATTTTCAGCGCTGCTTGGCTCTCGGAAAAAATTCCAATTGACTGGTTCTCACTTCCCTGCCTGATTATTTCCATAGCACAATATTGGATTTTGGCCACTTCAGCCTGAACCACTCTTGCATATTTTCTTAGACTTAACGAGATATTTTTATTAGGTCTTGTCCCGAAAATCTCGGCTCCTACTGTTTTGGAAGCATCTGTATACCAGTTTCGCTGTACTTGGATTGAGCCTCCAATGTTTCAGTCCCTTTAGTCTGGTATTTCCACTCTAAAATTTCTACGAAAGTTAAACTTACGAGCCATATTGTCCGTGGGCATTCCTTATTGGCATTGGGCCTTGAATCAGTCTTTGTATCACTGCTTGAGTTTTCCATTTTGTATCAGTGGCCCATGTAACCTCCATTAAAATTGGAAGGAAACGATAGTACTTGTTTAACTGAAGAAGGATATTATTATCAAAAGAAACAGAAGGCATTTCGAAATCTATTAAAATGGAGTCTAGCCGGAGCTGGAGTCCCGACCTTAACCCAATAGAGCTTTTGTGAGATAAGCTACAGAAAGAAACAGAAAAGTAAGGGATCGTGTATAAATAAATAACAAGTTGGTTACAAACTCGTTTAAAATAAAATGATAAAATCGATTCAATGATTATTCTATTATCGATAAAATAAATACCTACGATTACGATTACGATTACGTATGGGGTAGGTACATGCCCTGTGCACTTAAGCAAATTGAACAAATTAGCTTAATGAATTAATATGTTACAATTGCTTTATGAAAATCTTTTGAACTAATTTCTCTTTAATATTATATTTTCTTTTCGTGGTTTAAAGTAGTCAGAAATACGCATCCGACTGCAGGTAAACAGTTGAGAATATTCAGCTTTAAATCTTACTAAATTAAGGCGTTCTTTGTTTTAACCTCGCCAGCGGTGTTAGATATAATTCAGAACATAAATGACGTAACAGTACACACAGGCTTTGCCAATTATACGAAGTACAAATGCACGGGCACAGGTCATGTAACAGTACATTCTTTGTATAACACAACGTCGTGTCTCTTCATAAATACTTCTGTAGAAAATTAGTTTTAAACTGCGGATTTGCATTATTCAAACCACGACAGAAAAAATGTTCGAATGTTGTAATCCATATTTTTCTATAGATGTCATATAATCATTAAAATTTGTTCCGGTTGTAAGAATTTTAAACAGTACTTAGAAAATTGGAGGAACCCAAAAGTTTCTGCCGATTTTTGTATACGAGGTGTGGCTATTAAATAACCGAACCGATGCTGCTACTCTGTCTAGTGATACTTTCCCCACCCTGAGCTCGTCGCTCGTAGCGGTCGTTTGAATTAGTCTACGCACCAGTGACGCGTCGAAAAAATGTTAAGTGTTCAGATGGAGCAACGGGTTAATCTCAAGTTTCTTGTTAAACTAAGGAAAACTTTTACAGAAGCTTATGCACTGTTAAAAGAAGTGTATGGGAATGAATGTTTATCCCGCACACAAGCTTTTAAATGGTTTAAACGGTTTAAAGAGGGACATGAAACGACCGATGACGATCCGCGCTCCGGGCTCCCCTCAACGTCAAATACGGACAAAAACATTTAAAAAACTGGCGAATTAATCCGCGAAGATCGTCCTCTAAGCAATCGAGGGATTGCTGAATCGACAAAGTTCGCCAGATTTTCCATGAATCGTTCAACATGCGCAAAGTTTGTGCAAAAATGGTGCCAAAATTCTAAATAACATTGAGACTGATCCAGGCTTGTTAGACATGGTAATTACTTGTGATGACAAGATTCGAAAGTGTAGAAGTTGTTAAAACAAAAGCGACGGAGGTTCTGAACCACCTGACAGAATAGGACTTGCAGCACTGCTTTGAACAATGGAAAAGTGTTATGGAGCGGTGTAGAGATCGCCAAGGGGAGTACATTGAATGATTGAAAGTTGTTACTGCAATTGGTAATGAATAAGAAGTGTTGTGACATCAGTTCGATTATTTAATAGCCACACCTCGTATTTCTGTTTCCAACTAACCTTATGTTGAATAAAATCATTTAATTGAAAATGTAACACAGCATTTTAAAGTTCCTGAATTGATCTTTCTTATGGTATATTAGAATATTATAAATTATTTTGCAGTTTTTATCGTTCAATTTTAAAAAAATAATGACAAAAGCTATTACTCGAAAAAAAAACTCAACGCGACTTGCCGACTCAAGCGGCAAAAAAAAAACCTTACGTGGAAAGCGACGGTATTGGCTCGGATCGTGGGACGCAACTTAAGAGTCGAAACGGGGTGACAAAAACAGGAATCCAACAACGTGCAGATTCGAGTAGATCGCTTCAAACTTTAGATTCAAATTGTTTTTATCTCGAAACTTACTGTTAGTTCGTTTTTGTTGAATCATCACTTAAATTTTTAATAAAAAAAAAAAACGGAGCAGAGTTTTAGTTCGCCCCAATTTATGCTCTTTGATCCAGTTAAAGTTACTCTTTTTGTTTACACAATACGCTTTTTTGTTACTTATTTTTACAACTCGACTAAACGAAACAGAAACGTACCAAACGTCTTTATTCTCAATTATATCCGTGCGTCTCTTCGTAGTTGCAGTTAAGAGTGTAGTCAGGCTCGTAAAACGGCGCATATCCAAATTAGACGTTCTCTGCGCATAATGGCATTGCTTGGGGAACAGTGACCATTAGGTGATTACGTACGACTATATCGTCCGTAATTCCCTCCCATAGATGTCGCTAATAATCGAGAAGACCGTTAAACTAAACCCCAGCGTTAGCGAGATAACCTGGCCGCACAAAATCGTGACGAGAGTTGTATACAGTGTGAAACAACTAAATGTATAAGTTCAATATCTTATTTAAGTGCTTATTTATAAAGAAATCATACAAAGCGAGTTAATTTTATTCAGTTCCAATTCTCATAGAAGACTGAAATTCGCACAGAGCCTTATGACTGGTGACAATGCAAAGTTGTCACTGGTTAATTTTAGACCTGGATGTACAGGTCGCTGGATGTACAGGATGATGGGTATACTCCAAGGAATTTGGTCGAATTTCTTAGAGATGGCTTTGGACCCGGAGATCATCTCCCAGAAGCTGGTCTCCGATGATGAATATACCCGGAGTCAGTTCGATGAATTAGGCCGAATTTGTTGGAGGTAGTTGATTTGTTCATTTTTTATGTTCAGCACGATGTCCTAGACCTGAAAACTGATGATGAATATACCTGCTAATTATAGAATTTCACCAATGACGTGGGAGTAGATGATTTGGAGTACGAATTTTCGCAATATTATTGAAAACCAATGCCAGAACCCCCCTAGGTATACCCGTCGTCTGCGACTTGGTTTTCCAAGTCAAGGGTATCGTCCTAGGTCTCAGTTACAAATGCCAAAGTCTTCTTCATAAAATTCTGCCCAAGTCCTCGGAGATGATTCCCAGGTTTACCCTCGATCGACTAGCTGGTCCATAATCTCCATAAAATTAGGCTAAATTTCTTGGAGATGACCCACAGGTATACCCGTCATCGGCGACCTGGATTTTCAGGTTTTAAAATAACCGTGTGACATTGTATTGTCATTTCTTATAAGGCTCTACAAAATTCTAAGCCCTCTAGGCTATCTGGCAGAGAGTTAAATTAGGCTCGTGTTTTGAGCTAGTATACTGGCTTGCTAGTAGTTGATATTGTGGCGAGCATAGCGTCCTCAATGACCAAGAGGCTGACGACTGACGGACACGAGCCGATGTCTTCGCGAAGATTGCCGCTTCTAGACACATCTGAGATGTTCACGAACGAACTAGCGAGGCCGAGATTTTGACTAGCGACTTCTGGATTCACCGGCGAGAAATACTACCTCTGATCAAATTTGACCCAGACTGTTAAAAAAAAAAAACATTTTTATGTAATACAAATCTTTATTATCGCCTTCAACATAGGCTCCTTTTGAGCCAATACAAGCATGCCAACGGTTAATCCAATTTTCCATACACTTGTTATAGACCTCCGCCGGGATGGCCTTTAGTTCCTTCAGCGAATTACTTTTTATAGCCTCGATAGACTCATGGCGCGTTCCCCGGAGCGGATATTTGAGTTTCGGGAACAGGAAAAAGTCACAGGTAGCAAAATCTGGCGAATACGGTGGCTGAGCGTTTGTGAGCTGTGTTTGGCCAAAAATTCAGTCACAATCAGGCTGAAATGTGACGGCGCATTATGGTGGTGAAAAAGACATGAATTGTCTGCCCAAAAATCCGGCCGTTTACGACGAATTGCTTCGTAGACGCCTCGAAACGGCCAAGTAGTATTCCTTATTGACCGTTTGACCGTCTGGAACGAATCCATATTGCACCACACCACGGTAATCAAAGAAAACGTTTTTCTGGTCCCCAAGACTCCCCAAAACACTTCTGCAACGTTTTCAATGATTCCGTAGCCGTAATTCCATTGGAAACGCAAAATTTCAAACAGACTCGTTCAATTATTTTTTCCATAGTAAAAATCGCCAGACAAACTTTTCGCGTCGTAAACAAATGGCTGCCAAACACACACTAACTGACGTATCCCGCTCAAACTTCACACGAATGTCAACGAAGATTGTACCAACCTGGGAAAAAGAATGTTTACCGATTCGGTTTACGCGCGCGGTTTAAATGGACCAGTTCGGGTCAAATTTGATCAGATTATAACCCGCAGTAGCTGCGGGAACAGGCAGTCTTTAGAATAAGTACATGCGGTTCGCGTTTTGCAAAACCTACGCCTATACAAATTCGAATATAAATTATTGTAGTAGTAGTAGTGTTATTCTGTAGTGTATTTAGTCATTGTATTTTCGTTAGACATATTGTGTTTTAAAAGTGCGTGTCTAATTTTTCATACCAAAACGAACCCGAGTTTTAATAAAATCGTTTTCGTTTGCTTTCTGGTTATCAAGAACGAACCGGTACTAGTGCACATTAAATGAATACTGAACTCATTCCGTTTGGCTGTTCCACGCTGTATACACTTAGGTATGTACGTACTCGTGTTATAAGACGGCGAGAGACTTGCGGAATGCCCTCTGACCCCTATCTCGGCGGCCGCAGAAATCAATACGTTACCGAGCCAGGCTCTCTGTCCGCATTACGGGATGTAGATGTGCTGTACACGTTGCAAACGCGGCGACCCGAACTCCCTACATCATGTATCTGAAAAGGCGACGATGATGGCGCGCTGAGATCCCTCGGAGTAGGCGTTGGAGATCCGATTGCGGAAATGGGACGGGGCGGCGTTTCCAGTCTGGAAAGCGTTCGGTTGTTCGGGAGTTTCAACTTTTGGGTCTCTAGAAACTCCTTTTTGTGCGCTGTTATGGATATGTTGTTATGCATGCGTCCCGAGACATCTTGTTTAGTTAATTGATAAAGGTCGTTAATTCTTCCTTCAAAAGATCTTA
This sequence comes from Aromia moschata, assembly GCA_029963805.1. Classification (NCBI taxonomy): domain Eukaryota; kingdom Metazoa; phylum Arthropoda; class Insecta; order Coleoptera; family Cerambycidae; genus Aromia; species Aromia moschata. The sequence continues at coordinate 986,962 of JAPWTK010000143.1, read as the reverse complement.
AATGGTTTTAGTCAGGGATGGCAAAAGTAGCGGTTCTTGCTGTTCGGAACCGGTTCCGGAGCGGTTCCACCAGTAGAGAACCGCTTCCAAAAGTGGAACCGGTTCCGTCCCGGAACCGTTTTTTAGAGTACAAGAACCGTTTGCTTTGGAAGCGGTTCCGCTGTTTCGGGAATTTTGGAACCGGTTCCAAAACCGCTCCTTTTCTAAACGGTAATGGGATGATTTCGTAAGAACCGGTACGAATACCGGTCCCGTACCGGTTCCTGGGGTATTTTTTCTTCTTATTGGTTTAACCATTAGGGGCTATCCGTAAATTACGTTACACTATGTACTGTAGAACACTTTTTAACCTCCCTCCCCCCTCACGTAATAGGATATTATATCAAAAAGCGATATACCCGGGAGAACGCTATATTCGGGAAGCGTTATGTCCGAGTTTTACTGTACTTACAAAAAATGGGAGAAAATATCGAATATATTATCTGGGCCAAGTATGGTCACATTTTTTGGCACAAAAAATGTTACATTTTTGACACAAAAAAATCAATTAAAGTAAGGAGCTTCAGAGTGGTTTTTTCTACTCCGAAATATTTAACGTTACAATTCGGGCTTCCGTTGATCAGATGAAGCAAACTAAAAGTCATTTAGTTGATTATAATTTTTATTAATTATCACTTTTATGTTCAATATCGAACGTGGAATATGGAAATAAAAATATTAGCATAATCAAAAATACTAACAAAAATAAACAATAATAATTATTTTAGGATCACAACAATCCAAAACGTTACACAATCAACCTAGAGGGATGCACACACTTTCGGTACGATTGTGATCTGTAAGGAAGGGAAAACTAACTATTCATGACGTAATTTACGTCTCACCCCTAAACGGTGCAATCTTCTCAAAATCTAACCAAATTTTGACTGGCGATCAAAATGATTCGTTTATTCCTTCATAAAAGCATGTTTAACCTTACAAAAGGACTTGTATGTGCAGATTTTGAAGCCGTAATTAAGTTAAGCCAGTGTACTCCATTAAGAACTTTCTGTAATTTTTTTTAAAACCTCATTTCGCGATCCCTGATCCCTGATTCTGCCGATATAGCCGTTAGTCTAATAATATCGCCTCTTCTTAAAATTGTGTAACCGCTTCCAGAACCGGTTCCAAACGAGAGAGCCGGTAAAATATTTTTTTGGACCGGTTCCATCTTTTTTAAAAACGGGAACGCTTCCAATACCGCACAAAAAATGTTAACCGGTCCTGATTCCAGAACCGCTTCCAAAATAAAACGGAAGCGGTTCCTTTTGTAACAAAGTGGAAGAGGTTCTGGAAGCGGAACCGTACCGCTTTTGAAGAACCGGTTCTGTTGCCATCCCTGTTTTTAGTGTAAATCAGTTCAGTGTGAAGAATATTACTAATTCGAAACAAAAACGTCGTGTCCAAAAAAGTAGTAATCCAAATCACAAAGCTTTACATTTGTAGCGATCTGGATAACATACAATGCTTGAGTCTGAAAAAACCCACATAATTCGAGTCGTTAGCTGCTTCAGCATTAAAAATTATTAGGGACAATCCACGTCAATCGGATCAGAGCTACGACCAACATCAGAAGCAACCAAAAAAAATCGACTAAGTGCTCATTTTAAAGCTTAGAGCGTCTACCTTCAAACGCTGAGTGCGTTTTTGTAAAATACAATATCGGGTCGTTTTTTGGCTCTAATTGTAGCTGATGGATGCCACTAAAAAGTTGGTGTGGTAGGTTGACAAAATCCAACATGGCGGATCCCATATGGCGGTCAAAAATCCAATATGGTGGATTTCCACCAAATTTGATATACGGAGGTTTTTGGGGTCGCTGATTACGAATCGGATTTTTAAAATTGAAGATGGTGGACCGAATATGGCGGAAACTCAGTAATTGAAAATCGAACTTCGGATTCTTATTCGGTGACCCCAAAATCCCCCGTATGAATGTGTGAAACGACCTTTCAAATAACGTATCACCAACCCCTATTTCCAATTTAAAAATTTGGAGGTTGCAAATGTTTATTGAAGGGGGTTGAATTTTTTTGAATCTAAAAATGGCGTTTTTAGGGATTTGTTAAAAAATTTGCGCAATAATTTAGATTTATTCCATTATTATGCATTTTTTTAGAAAATTCTGAGACACGTCAACTTCTAATTCTAAAATGACATCTTGCGACTTAAAAATGTCATCCCTAAATTCAACCCCTTCGGGTTCCCTTTTCAAAATGGAAGTAGGGGCTTGTGATACTTCATTTGAAAGATCTTTTCATTCTCTATTCAAAACTGCTATGGTTTTAAAATTTATTGCAGAAATTAACAAGAAAAAAAAGATAAGTTTCTCGAGCGTAGGAAATTCGTTACATTAAAATAAAAAACAAATCATTATTAATGCAGCAGATGTTCAAAATGCATGCCTCCAGCATCTTGGCAGCATCCTAGACGTAAATAGAAATGTCTTCTAACGTTAGTTAACATCTGCGGGGTAATCGACCTAATTGCAAGTGTATTTTTCTTCTTCAAGTCTACTAAATCGTCTTGTTTGGTTTTGTAGACCATACTTTTTACATATCCCCATAGGAAGACGTCTAACGGCGTGAGATCAGGTGATCGTGCAGGCCATTCTACAGAACCACGTCTCCCTATCCAGCGATTTGGAAATATTGTGTGGAGATATTGCCGGACATTGACTTCGTAATGTGCTGGTGCACCATCCTGCTGAAACCATATTGCATTACCTGGAAGTTGTGGGTTTCCTTCAGCTGGATACAAGTTTGCCATCGTCGGTAAAACATTATTTTGGAGCAGCGCTAAATAAGTTTCTCCATTCAACTTGCCGGTCAATGAAGAAGGGACCAATGATATTTTCTCCAATTATTCCTGCCCAAACATTAACTTTCTCAGGGTTTTGCGTGTGTAGTTCCCTCATCCAGTGATTATTTTCTCTCGACCAGTAACGACAGTTTTTCTATTTTAGATTTTCTATGCAAAGTATTGTCATGTATCATTTGTTCACAAAAGAGAATTCGTCTATCAAAGTCTTCCGCGAGCTCATTAGTTGGTACCAGTTTATATGGGTGCATCTGATTTTCTGTCAATACGCGGAGAATCGAGGAATGGCTAATATTTAATGCTGAAGCTGTTTGACGACTCGACGTATGTGGATTTTCTTCAAGCATAAACATTACATCCAATTTTTGATCATCACTGATTGTGAGTTTATTGGAAGGATTTTTCTTTAGCTGCCGTACATGTCCACGTTCCCGAAACTGCTTCTCTATTTTACTTATGGTACCTTGAGATATCGGCGGCAACTTCGGATATTTTTCTTGAAACAGGCGAACAACTTCGGCCTGCGTTCGTGTTCTGTCTCCGTAACCAATCATCGGCAGAGTCGTTATCTTATGCATTTTTGTTAGGTAAACCATCTCTGAATTGCAACACGAAAACTAAAGCAAAAAGTTTAACACTGATAACTGTTAACTACTGTTACAATGACGAGCACGTTTCTAGGTAATTTCGCTAAAGCTGATAATGGCCAACTTCTTAAATTTCAGGTTTGTTTTTTTCTGCTTGCTCGTTTTTGTCCTTCGATTGTCAAGCAAAAAATTGTACGTATTTATTAGTAAGTTTTTATTTTATAGTAGGGAATGTCGACAATTACAGACATTTATTTTTTGTTTTTATTATTAACATTTCAGAACCTAATATTGACAAATAGTGTTGCTTATAAAAGTCTTATTTTAATGTAGCGAATTTCCTACGCTGGAGAAACATATTTTTTTCATATTAATTTCTGCAATAAAATTTAAACCCATATCAGTTTTGAATAGAGAATGAAAAGACCTTTCAAATAAAGTATTATCAGAAGCCCCCCTACTTCCAATTTGAAAATGTAGGGGTTGTAGCTGACACCTGAAGGGGGTTGAATTTAGGGATGACTTTTTTACGTCGCAAGATGTCATTTTAGAATTAGAAATTTTCTAAAAAAATGCATAATAATGGAGCTACTGAATTTATTCCATTTATCTGTTCCTCACTGTATGTACCCTTTAATCATACAGTTTACTGGCCAGAAAAAACATTTTGTTAAATGGCTAATCGAGTAGAAATTTGGAAATCGAAGACTAAATGTCACCTTCAAAAGTCGGAGAGCAATCCTCAAATATCTATATTTAGAATGGACACGAACTTCATCCGAAGGTATCTAATAGTTTTTCTTGCCGGCCTTCTAAAAGCTTTAAATCTATTTTTACAGCTCAGCAAGCAGCAAGTTCATTTACCTCGAAGAAACCCCTCTGCGAGCCCGTTCCTATTTTCCGTGTCCAATCCTAATTTCTAAGCCTCAGTTCGCGGAAAAGCCGTCGCTGCATACAGAGATCGATGTTCGCCGAATCAGCGCGGCGAGCCGGCTGCTCGGATCCACAGGTCGTTCAGGAACAAGCGCGATCGCGACATACGTACTCGCCGTGGCGAAATTCTAAAAATACAAATGCCCTATCGATCCGCCGGCCGACCAGCTTCGCGGGCTAGTCTAGTTTTGCGCAATGAAAAATGTATTTTCGTTCATCGGTTTTGCACTAGGGCAGACCCGTGAGCCATTGTCGTGCGATCGATAGAACGTGGACCGTTCACGTCAGAAGAAGCGGTCAGGAGATTGCTGATGGTTTACATACGATCGGCGTCGGCCATAAGTCGCCATCTTTCTTCGAGGTCTTCTCCTAGCATCATTGTAATGCATAAAGTCAGAAAGAGAGCGTCCAAGAAGCGGTGATTTCTATCGGACGGCGATTGTTCGATAGTAACGAAAGTCACAATCTCTCTAGAAGCTTCTGTCATCATTAAAATAGGTCATAACCTGTCTGCAAGTTTCTACAATCATTAAAATGAAGCGTAAATAAATAGTCGACAACGACGTTGTTTTATCAGCGATTATAGATAAATAGTGGGCATATTTTATTCCTTTAGAAATATCTTCTTAGGATACACTAATTGTTTGTAAAATTCCATTTTGTATTATTTCTGAAGTAGCCTTGAAAACAGTTGCGTTTTCCAAATGGTCTTCTAGATCAACGTCCACCTCAGTTCTCAAGGTAAAGCTTAGCACTAAAGAATTAGAAGAAAACACTAGGATCATATCCTCTTAATACAAACTCAAATGCACCACATAAACTCATACAGTTAATTATAATATATAACATGTAGTGATTGTCTCAATTTCGAATTTTGCAGGTCAATGTTTCTTCGATACGCATTGTCTAGCTGAAGTACAATGTTTGCTTTTTCAAAAATTCGTAAATTGTACTACTTTTTTCATATATTGCGCCGACACTACATGCTTTTTTGTTCGCCACCAAGTAACAAGCAGGGAAAACAAAAAATACATTTCTTACGTTACAACAGCAAATTCATGCATTTTTATCCGAAATATCTTGATTAAATTTCAAAACATCGTTTTTTACATCTGCACAATATTTAAGTCTAAAGTAGGTCTCCTATTTAAGTCTAAGTCTTTTCGTGTCAGCTTTCTCTGACAACGATCGTCTACAGAATGCTATTATATTAAAACATTAATATAATAGCTATTATATCCACCGAATTCGGTACGGAAGCGATACTCTCTATTTTGCGGCGGAACGACGACTGACTAAAATATATGGCGTGTCTGTAAATAGCGAAAACTGCGCCAACAATCCGATGTAAACGAACGTAATGTATACGACGAACGTTCCGTCATTCCATCAGCCGCCACTGATGTTAAAGTACTCATGTATATCCTATGGATATTATCAAGGACGTGTTGGGCAATGCAAGACTTTTCGTTATCTTCTAAATGGGTTTTGTGTTCGTTAAGTCTAGTTGGAATATATTGTTTTGTTTGTCCAATACACTTTGGTTGGAAACCTTCGGTTTCATCAATTCCGTATTCATTTCAGTTTGTTTTATTATTGACATTGTTTAAGAGCTTTCGAAATTTTTCGAAGTACAAACCAAACTATTTAAAGATTTTTCTTTTGGTTATGTAAATACATCTGCATTTTTTTGTTAATAAAATTATAGAAATGTGAATCGATAAATAATGGGGGTAGGGCAAGGAATTGTGTTCTTTAAACCTACTATCTTTGAGTTATTTTGTATTATACGATGTGTGGCCATTAAATAACCGAACTGATGCTGCTACCAGCGCGCTGCGAGCGTGTCGCGACAAGTTTGAACAGAACTGTGTCTGGTGATACTTTTCCCACCTTTAGCTCGTTGGACAAGCCAGTGGGTCGCTCAGTTTGACTGTAGCAGTCGTTTGAATTAGTCTACGAACTAGTGACGTATAGAAAAAATGTTGTGTTCAGATGGAGCAACGGGTTAAAATCAAGTTTCTTGTTAAACTGGGGAAAATTTTTTCCGGATCTTATGCACTGTTAAAAAAATGTACGGGAATGAATGTTTATCCCGCACACAAGTTTTTGAATGGTTTAAACTGTTTAAAGAGGGACGTGAAATGACCGAAGACGATCCGCTCCCCCGGACGGCCCTCAACGTCAAATACGGACGAAAACATTGAAAAAATTGGTAAATTAATCCGCGAAGATCGTCGTCTAAGCATCCGAGGGCTTGTTGAAATAACAGGAATGGACAAATAATGTGTTCACCAGATTTTGCATGAATCGCGCAAAAAATGGTGCCAAAACTCCTCACTCGCGAGCAAAAAGGAATCAAGAATGCACATTTGGGCTGATATTCTAAACAACATTGACTCTGATCCAGACTTGTTAGACACGGTGATTACTTGTGATGACAAGATTCGAAAGTGTGGAAGCGGTTAAAGCAAAAGCGACCGATGTTCTGAACCAGCTGACAGAAGCGGACTTCCAGCACTGCTTTCAACAATGGAAAAGTCGTACGGAGCGGTGTAGAAATCGCCAAGGGGGGGTGCATTGAGGGCGAAAAAGTTGCCACTATGATTGTTAACGAATAAAAAGTGTTATGACCTTGTATTCTCGATTTTTCCAGCATCCCCACACACGCTCACGGAAAGTCCCTATCAATCGGATCGAGAAATCAGGAGCTACATACATATGTCACATTTTTCATTTATGTTATAACGTTTTGTATCCTCCCGTATATACTTCCTACATAATTACAATTATTTTAAATACATACTTTCCGTTGTACTTTTCCAGTAGTTGACTTTTGGAAGATGTGTGGAGATAAACAAATAAAAAACAGAACCAATAAATCAAACAGCCTTGCTAGGCGGCGATTCAAAATTTCGCGCCTTAGTAGTCGGTTCACCGCGGAGGAATTCCAAACGCCGAAAACTCGAACAGTTGGCGGTGTACGTGTACACACAGACACACACAGCCGTTTGTGTTGGTGCAGCGGGTGAGAGATGAAATCGATCCGTTTATTCCCCGAGGCTGGCGCTACTCGGCCTGCTCTCTTTCTCTGTGTGTCTCTCTCTCTCTCTCGCGCGGCATCACCTGACCTTGTGACTCGGTGGCACTCAGGAGAGGCTTGCTTCGATGCCGTATTTACACCCCGTCCTTAACGGATTCAAAATTTGCGCGCAAAACGTTGCAACGCTTGTTTCCGAAAGGAACGAAAAATAATTTAATAGTAGGACAAGAAAACTTTGGAAATGATAGGGACGCATTTGACCCGTAATTTAAACGAAAATTGTTTTCATCCAAAACTTTTATCCTAACATCCGGCAATTATTTGAAAATCGTTCAAGGATTAAAAATGATTTTAACTATTCATTTTTAACTTCATTACGTTAATATGGCAAAGTTTACTGAATATATAACGTCTTCTGTCCAAACCAAATGTTTGCTATTATTCACTTGTTCATCCTCCATCATCATCCTTCAGCATTATTCACATATTCATCCACGACTTTTCGTAGAGATACTGACAATTCGAAATTTGTTTCGTCACCATATGAACCTAAATTCACCCGCGGACTAGATCAAGTTTTTAAAAATATTAATATCCATTTGGTTTATAATTCTAAAAATAAACTACAGACGCTTTTGGGCAGCCCCAAAGACAAAATCGACAATAACGAAAAGTCAGGAATATACGAAATAAGTTGTAGACTGTGGTCAAAAGTATATTGGGCAAACAAAAATATCTATTTTTACTAGATTTAAAGAACACATGGCTCATTTGAAATATGGCAGAACGGAAAAATCTTGTGTAGCACAACATGCTTTTGGCAACAACCATAAACATATATTATTAAAATTAATTAGGAATATAACAAACAGTAGACAGTAGTTTAGAAATCATTAAATATAACAGTAGTATGAATAAGGACAATGGTCCGATACCCACCAGTCCACTGTTTGCTCTGATAAACAAAGACAGATATTACGGTTCAGTGAACCGTGGCGACAAATTAAGTATAAATAGTGCAACTGTGTAGGTTAGAATTTAGTTCTCTCATCTCTGAAGATGCCAACCTAGTTGGCGAAAAGCGCGTAGAGAAAAATATAGTGGTTCGGTGTTTCGTAGAAAACGTCGAGTTTTTGTTTGTACGCCGAAGGTTCCAGTACCCACTCCAAGATTATTCACTTTATCACACTAGGCTTAAATTATCTTTTGTCGTCCATAAGTTTTTGTAAAGCAGTTGGGGCATTATTTAATCCAAATTGAATCCTTACCAAATAATATTTATAATACTTAACAATACTCAAAAAGTGTATTTCTTAAAAATTTTAATTCTAATTTTTAATTTCATTATTTCTTCTCACTTGCCAGAACAACTACAGAAGGCAGTGGTAACTTTGGTATAAACAAGTTTCTCGTTTGCTTAAAGTCACTAAGCTTATGTTCTAAAGGGTGGGCCATCTATTGGTTTCTTTTTAAACTGAGTATTATTTCTACATTGCCGACACTGACACGCTTAGCATTTAACAAATATGTTGTGTCTAACCTCCGCTGTATGAAATGGATCGTTTTACGCTTGAACAACGTTGGGAAATATTGAAAAATTATTTCCAAAGTGAACGCTGTGTTGCAGAGACAGTGAGAAAATTGAAAACAATTTTTGGTCAAAATGAAGCTCCGTCAGCGCCTGGTGTAAGGAAGTTCTTAAGGAAAGTTCGTGAAACTGGCATGCTTATGGATAACAGAAGTCATTCACGTGCTCGTCCGGTGCGCACAGCTGAAAGAATTGCTGATGTTGCCCAAAGTGTGCGTGAAAACCCAAGAATCTCAAATCATCAGAGCACAACAACTCGCATTTCATTCAACTCACATGTCAGTCGCACTTCTCTGAGGAGAATATTGCATAAAGACCTCTTATTATTTGCTTACAAGTTGCAACTTACGTAAGAGGTAAAGGAAAATGACCATCCACTTCGTCATCGCTTCTCCGTGTGGGCTCTAAATGAGTTTGAAAATGACGCTGATTTCGATCGAAAAAATCATTTTTTCGGACGAAGCTTATTTTCATCTTGGAGGACATGTTAATAAACAGAACTGTAGGATTTGGGGTTCCGAAAATACAGACGTAGTCATAGAGAAGCCAATGCATCCAGCAAGAGTGACTGTTTGGTGTGGGTTTTGGAGTGGCATCATTGGTCCGTACTTCCAGTACGGACCAATGGTAATGGTAACAGCCGGATGGTAAGAACCGTTGTTACTCCAACGATCCACAAACAATTGACGCACTGAAGGAAAACATCAATCGAGTTATTCGTGCAATAGAACCACAAATAATCGAAAATATACTCAAAATTGAGTGAAAAGAATGAACTACTGCCACGCCTGCCGCGGCGGCCATTTAACTGAAATTGTTTTTCATAAATAAGGGGAAAGCATACTTTCTTGAATAAAGCGACAATCATTTAAAAATATTCAACGATATAGTTTTAATAGCAATTTTAAGAAGAAACCATCTGATGGCCCACCAATGATATGTATAGACATATCATTAGAAAGGGCGAACAATACATCAAAAACAAACTCGCGAAAAATTTGTTATGCCACCCATGTTTATTGTACTATATTTAAAGGAAAGTGTGGTGGAGCCATCTGTTGTATTTTCTGTTTTAATATAAAGGAATCTATAAAGCCAAAAATGTATGAGTTGATAAAAATAAAATATTTTTTTTACTGCCATTAGGACACGATTTAACCGTACCTTCACCTCGTTGAGGTTCGAGAGAGCCAACAAACGTTCGATAATCAAATCTCCCGCTGTATCTAGATAGAGAGCAGCCACGCCCTGGCCGTGCTCAACCCGGTATTTATGCCATTATCCAGATCGTGGATAACAATCTGTTAGAGCTGACTCTCTCTCGCCTACGCAGAGGGCTGCCAAATTCGCGTTCCTATTCGTTCGGACGAGATGAAATCGCGTCACCAAATTCGGGGACCGACCAAATACTTTTATCGACTAAATAGCGGCGTGGTATTACGACTTTACGACTCGGCATCTGATCTGCGTATATTTGTGCGTATTATTGCGACTTATCACACGATCATTTTCATAAAACTAAAAAATAGTTTTTTCCAGGTTTTCCGGAAAATTTTCATAGTTTTCCAGAAAATTTACATGGGTTTTCGTTATGCGTTATCATTATACGCTGCTGGAAATCTTCGTGACGTAAAAAAACGCAAATCGCGTGAACAATGATTAAATTTCCGCAAAAGTGACCCAAATTTCCAGTTTTCCCGGCCGTGGCATAAATTTTCCGGGAAAATGACATAGTATTCATGATCAGCGACCCAAAAAACCTCCTAGAACCCACCTTCGATGCTTAATTGTCATTTTTTCAAAAATTAAATACCACTCTAAAAACGAGGGTGAGAATGGGGTGTGTTTTATAGTATAGGGGTGGTCTGAGGGGGTTTGCCAAGTTGGTTGATAGTCACGAACGACCTTAGAGGTTCATAGAACATAATGCAAAACTTTTTTTCGAATTAGAGTAGCTGCACCAAACTTAGTTAGTCTCCCAGCTCACAGACTGGACTGTTATCAAAAATCATGTTTCTCCAAATTTTATCGCGTAATTGCAGCCCCTCGCCGCCGATTACTTGCCGAGCGGCGTAAATCTAATGGATGCCCGGAGTGGCAGGGGATCGCCCGGCCTGCCATTCCGCTTTAACCGAGTTTCCGCTAGACGGCCGGGATAACCGGCGCGCCGACGGTCCGGAATGACTTCCCGACTGCGGAAAATCCCGCAGCCATTCGGTCTCCCGACGGAGCGCCGACCAGAGTGGAACAGATGATGGAATATTATTCTAACCTTTCGCTCCCTTCCCGGCCGCGTATCGACCTACTTACGGGTCGCCGCGACGCTGCCAGGCGCTCGGAATTCGCCGCGTTTGCATCGCGTCTCTCGTTCGGCGATCATTTTTTTTTCGCGCTCCGGAGTCGACGCGCTGGCGGGGAAAACATTTGCGCGTCTGTTAGGTCGGGTGGATAAATCATCCCTTGCGATTGGAGGGTGGAACGAGGCGTAATACGCGTTCGGGTTAGTTATTTAGGAACGACGCGGCGGGTGAATGAAAAAACGCAGAATACACGACCGCTTACTGATGCTTAAGGGGTCTTTCTACTTTGATAACTTGATTTTTCTTGATGACTTCTACCTTGATTTTTTTTAGTTAAGGAATCAATGTATCGTTTCAAGGGGGCAAATACAATTAGACGGGCTAAAATTACGCATTAAAAAACTTTTTTTTACCACGAAGGTTTTATTTAATTACTAGCGACCCGCCCCGGCTTCGCACGGTTTACGACATCACATTAGAGACCTCTAAAATTATCAGCGTTTCTCTACTATATTATGCATGTATTATACATATAAACCTTCCTCTTGAATCACTCTATCTATTAAAAAAACCGCATCAAAATCCGTTGCGTAGTTTTAAAGATCTAAGCATACATAGGGACAGACAGCGGGAAGCGACTTTGTTTTATACTATGTTATGATTACAAAACTGTATATTTGTAAAGATAAGAATGAAGAATTAAAAAAAAATTTTTTCAAAACAATATGGCGGCTGCACGCTGGCGCAAAGTGGACCCACAAAAAAACGGCAACCACTCTGGAAGTCGTAAATTTCGTCTGTAACAGTCCAGGAAATAAAATAATGTTAAAAATACATATAATTTGTCGGGAAACTTAAAAAAAAATTAAAAAATCTGCGTTTGGCAGAAGTTTTTCGAGAAAATCGGTGATTTTCCGTATTTTTTTCGGACACTTTTGCATTAATAATTAAATTTTGCAACATACAATTCCAAAACATTTACAGACAAGCTATAAGAGTATAAAGAAGAAACCCTGAAAGTTTCAGCTAAATCGGCCTAGTAGTTTTTGAGTAATCGTGGTTGCCAATTTTGAAAATGCTGTTTTGAGTAAAATTCGTTTAAAGTTTTGAATACCGAAAAATGGTACTTACGACTTGACATTTATATATGTAATGTATACATATGTATACCGTGTGTGTAAAGCCAACATCGGCCAATTATGAAAAAGGACAAACAGAAATGAGACGACAAATAAGAAGCAACGAACGTAGTGAGGGAATAAGACCGGCCCTCTCACCACCTGTGCTTGACGTTAGAACGAGAAGTGTAGCATTTGTCCTTTTCCACAACCGGCCGATGTCGGCTTTACACAAACTGTATACACATTTATATGTATATGTATATAATACTCTCAAGTATACAAATCCGGCCTTGGGTATTTCAAAGTAAAATACAATAGATAAAACTTTCACTAGGGCCGACCGAAAAAAATATAAGTTCGAATTTCGCTCTGAAACGCTTTCACGAGCGTATTCTACGGGAAATTTCCTAACTTTTTTAGAGAAAAAAAATTGTTTTGATTTTTTTTGACCACCTAATTGTATTTACCCCCTTAAAATTTTGCAGGTAAATTTATTCACACTTTAAGAGTACAAAAAAAAATCTGGTTTTTACATTGTTTTTTTTTTTTTAGTGACACGAATGTTTAAAAAAAAAAAACATAAAAAAATGGTGGTCGACATGATTTCGGCCGTCGGGAACATCTGAAAAAACAGAAAAAGGCAAATTATTAATTGTTAAAGTCGATATAGCCCGGAACAAAAGGAACTTCTTTAACCGAAAAGTAACAAAATGGCGGTCGTTTTTCAAAAAAAATCCATTTTTGAGGTCGGAAAATCGCCTGAAAATCGGAACATTCGTTACCTATCTTTTTGATTTGCTCAGGGCTATAGCTATAAATGTGTAGAATAACATATTAAAAAATCAGAGCAATCGGTTGAATAATTTGTCTTAAGGGGTAATACTACCTTGTGGGGTCAAAATCAATGATCATTTTCTCGAATTTGTTGTAGAAAGGCAAAACAATTTATTGAAATTCGGTTTTTTTAGACATCATTACACATCTCTTAAAGTACACAAAAATATTTTTTTAAAGTCATTTAAAAACAAAATGGCGGCACAACAGCTCTCGGAATGAAACATCTTTTTTTTTTGTATGACCTCCCTGGCCGTAAACCTACATGTCGCAGTTATGCATCTAGAACAAAAAAACCAAAAAGATTTTAAAATTACATCGAAAAATCTAGTGAACGACCGTAGAACTTCTCGAAATATTGATTTTACAAAAATGGCGTCAGTTTAAAGAAAAAAACACGTTTTTTCGGAATAAATCGGCTATAAAATCGGTAAATTTCCATGAATCAAAAAGTTCTACGGGCGTTCACTAGAAAATTTATTTTTACAATTTCAAGTCGATCGATTTACCACTAATCGGCGATGCCTGGGCCATACAACTGTCCTAATTCAAGATTTTCATGTTGCCTTTCTGCTGTTTCCTGCTTTCATGTCCTCAGACATGTCAGACACGTCAATTTCTAAATCCAAAATGACATCTTGTGACGTAAAAATTTCATCTCTAAATTCAACCCCCTTCAGGTGACAGCTACAACCCCTAAATTTTCAAATTGGAAGTAGGAGCTTGTAATACTTCATTTGAAAGGTCTTTTCATTCTCTATTCAAAACTGCTATGGTTTTAAATTTTATTACAGAAATTAACAAGAAAAAAAGATTAGTTTCTCCAGCATAGGAAATTCGTTACATTAATATAAAACTTTTATAAGTAACACTATTTGTCAATTTTAGGTTCTGAAATGTTAATAATAACAAAAAATAAATGTCTGTAATTGCCGTTCCCTACTATAAGTTAAAAACTTACTAATAAATACGTACAATTTTTTGCTTGACAATCGAACGACAAAAACGAAAGAAAATCATCACTGGATGAGGGAACTGCACACGCAAAACCCTGAGAAAGTTAATGTTTGGGCAGGAATAATTGGAGAAAATATCACAGGTCCCTTCTTCATTGACGGCAATTTGAATGTAGAAACTTATTTAGCGCTGCTCCAAAATAATGTTGTACCGACGCTGGCAAACTTGTATCCAGCTGAAGGAAACCCACAACTTCCAGGTAATGCAATATGGTTCCATCAGGATGGTGCACCAGCACATTACGAAGTTAATATCCGGCAATATCTCCACACAATCTTTCCAAATCGCTGGATAGGGAGACGTGGTTCTGTAGAATGGTCTGCACGTTCACCTGATCTCACGCCGTTAGACTTCTTCCTATGGGGATATGTAAAAAGTATGGTCTACAAAACGAAACCCGATGATTTAGCTGACTTAAGAAGAAGAATAACACTTGCAATTAGGTCGATTACCGCGCAGATGTTAACTAACATTAGAAGACATTTATATTTACGTCTAAGATGCTGCCAAGATGCTGGAGGCGTGCATTTTGAACATTTGCTGCATTAATAATGATTTGTTTTTTATTTTAATGTAACGAATTTCCTACGCGCTGGAGAAACTTTTTTCTTGTCAATTTCTGCAATAAAATTTAAAACTATAGTAGTTTTGAATGGAGAATGAAAAGACCTTTCAAATGAAGTATCACAAGCCCCTACTTCCAATTTGAAAATGTGAGGGGTTGTAGCTGGCACCTGAAGGGGGTTGAATTTAGGGATGACATTTTTACGTCGCAAGATGTCATTTTAGAATTAGAAATTGACGTGTCTCAGGATTTTCTAAAAAAATGCATAATAATGGAGCTACTGAATGTATTCCATTTCGCTATTCCACACTGTATATGATATACATATATTATGGTATAGATTCGGACTACCGCAACTATGGTATATTGTGGAATTATACTGTCTGTAATTTTACCCTCGGTTTGTTACTTATTTTATTACACCTGTCAGATTTTCATTTATCGAAATTGAAAAGGCACGTAACTTCTGAAAACTCCGCAGTATTTTTGACGAGATTTCGACACGCCACACCTCGCGTTGCCTGTCATCCAACGTTTTCGATTCGCATCTGCTCTCTGTCGTGAAGGAGGATTCCCACATAACAAAATAGATGCGTCTCGTTCCGTGGGTGTTGGCTGGAGTGGAAGTTTTTCAGTTTTCAGTGGCTCCATCTGACGGTCGTAATTGGGGGTGCACCCTGCCGCCCCCGAAGGGGGTGGAGGCCCACCCTCTCCCGATCAATGTTGACACGGCACGCGAGATAGCCGTGACGTCACATTAGGAGTTGGGCAACTTCCGGACTGCGAACGACGCCATTTTGTTGTTGCGAGTAACATTTTGTGTGCGACCGGCTTCAAAGTACAGTACAGTTCAAAGATTTAGGAGACTTCGTGGGTCATATGATGGGGGTGGTTTTTTTTCGTTTCAGAGTAGGGGGCCAAGTGATTAGTGAATATTGCTTTAGTGATGTTAGAATGTACGAATGTAAGATCATATATTTCAAGAAGTATTTATCTACGGGTGTGTTTCTATTTAATTTTAAATATGATAGTTTATAATTTTTTTATCAAATAGAAATATACTATTCTGCCATCTTTTTAGGGCTTCTTTGATGAGTTTTCGATAAACTAGTCGACAAAAAAAATTTTCCCATCGAGGTGTATGGGTAGATGAGAGATATGGTATGGGTAGAAGAGAGTAGAATTTTTCTTGGGTCTTCGACGAAATTTTAAATCCCTTTCCAACCTAAAGTTTGGTTGAAAGTTCACTAAGATGACCTTTTTGCATAGTTGTCGTAGATTTACGATAAACTATTAAGATTTTTTTGCAACGCAAAACTTTCAATCGAACTGTAGCTGAATATTCCATATTTCCATAATATTTTAGTTCCTTCGTCCATAATATGATATTTTGTAATCCTTTTTGGAAGGAAAGTTAGATTAGAACTGTCTTCAGAAATCTTCAGAACTCTCAAGAAAATCTTGCCTCTTTACTAATGAATTAAATACTAGTGGATTTAATAAAACTCCTTCCGTATTATAAAACCGATTGATTGCAGTTACCATCAGTGTTTTTTCGTAATCGTAATTTGGCTACAAACTTAATACGATGTGTGGCTATTAAATAACCGAACTGCTGTCATAACACGCTTTTTATTCGTTACCAATTACAATTGCAACTTTTTTGCCTTCAATGTATTTTCCTTGGCGATTTCTACACCGCTCCATACGACTTTTCCATTGTTGAAAGCAGTGCTGGAAGTTCGCTTCTGTCAGCTGGTTAAGAACCTCCGTCGATTTTGTTTTAACTGCTTCCACACTTTCGAATCTTATCCAACAAGCCTGGATCAGTGTCAATGTTGTTTAGAATGTCAGCGCAAATGTTCGTTCTTGATTCCTTTTGCTCGGGAGTGAGAAGTTTTGGAACCATTTTTGCGCAAACCTTGTGCATGTTGAACGATTCTTGCTAAGCCCTTGGATGCTTAGACGACGATCTTCGCGGAATAATTTACCAATTTTTTCGATGGTTTCGTCCGTTTTTTACGTTGAGGGCCGTCTGGGACGCGGATCGTCTTCGGTTGCTTCACGTCCCTCTTTAAACTGTTTAAACCATTCAAAAACTTGTGTGCGGGATAAACATTGTCATTCCCGTACACTTCTTTTAACATTGCATAAGTTTCTGTAAAAGTTTTCCTCAGTTTAACAAGAAACTTGAAATTAACCCGTTGCCCCATCTGAACACTTAACATTTTTTCGACGCGACTGGTGGGTAGACTAATCCAAACGACTGCTACAGTGAAACTGAGCGACCCACTGGCTTGTCTAGCGAGCTCAGGGTGGGGAAAGGATCACTAGACACAGTTCTGTTCAAACTTGTGGCGACACGCTCGCAGCGCGCTGGTAGCAGTTTAATAGCCACATCTCGTATTACAAAGAAAATGTTTCTCATTTTTGCTCTATTTTAAGTTAGGTACGTCGAAGCGTCGTCTGGTTGTGTAGGGAAGAGATAAACAGTTATCGCACATAAACTGAACGCTATATATGGTATAATTACTTGGAATTAACACTGCAAATCGACATTATTAGACCAAGTTTATTATTATATCGTGCATAACGTGTAATTTGCTCTGTACTTTAACACACATTGATCATATTTCCTTAATGAAGTAATGCGTGTAATCATTGTGTTTCCTCAGAAAAAAATGTAATTGATCTGAAAGAAAATGAATATCCAAAAAGCATCGAGTCGTTCCTGCTTTAACGGAGGAACAAAGAAACCAAAGAGGTATTTTAAGTTACCAGCATAAAGAAGAGACCAAACCGAAACCATCCGGTACTTTATTTCTGTAATGTAAATCTCAAAGTTATTCATTAACATGTAAAATTGAATTACACATGTGTATATTGAAGTCCTCGGCTGTAATAGCAACGCTTTTTATTGAAAATTTATGGCAGTGCCCGCAGTATTAGATGACTGTGGTAAATCCCATGACAATAAGGTAATTATTTATGCATATAAAACGTTGTGAAATACAGTTTTATGCGTTTGGAAGTTGTATGCTATGGCGATGAAACGACACGAAAAATCCAAGCACATATTAGACTTATTTGATTTCTTTGCAACTGCAAATAGCGTCACTCATCACTTAAAGCGTTTGGTTTGGACACTGGGATCTGGAAGTAATGAAGTGTGACTTAAAGAGTCATAGCACTTATACGCCGTTGGGTACCTTGTGCATCCTACCTGAGGTAGTCGTCCAAACAATGACCTCAACCATCCAATTCATTCGGAAAGGGTGGTGATAAGCCCAAGGAGAGCTGCCTCATTATGGCCAGCGTTCTCGTCGATTCTCTCATTGATCAGATAGTTGAACAGTCACAATATAGATGCTCCACTGTATATTTGTATAGATGCTGCACTATAAGTTCTGTAAAATGATGTTTGGGAGTTACAAAAAGGAGATTTTGTAATCATATTTATAAGAAACTATGGCTTCTGTTTGTATTAACAATGTGTTTTACGTCTGTGCAGTTTTCTAAGTCTGACACCTAGAAGTTTTCCTTGTCTTTTTCATTTAGAAATACTTTTTTGGTGACCAAAATATGGGAGATTTATTACCGAAGTATGGACGAATTTCTTAAATCAGAAGTAGTCTAGGACTACTACAGTGTGCTTAATCTGCTTTTAATTCTAAGTGTACTCATAAGAGGGAAACATATAGATAATGTTGAAATTGTTGGATTTGCCGCTGGATTTACAGTCTCACCCTACCTTTCTATTTAAATCTAGTAATTACGTCACAAAATACGAGGTGTGGCTATTAAATAACCGAACTGCTGACTTAACACTTTGTATTCGTTACCAATTCCAGTAGCAACTTTTTCGCTTTCAATGTACTACCCTTGACGATCTCTACACCGCTCTATACGACTTTTCCATTGTTGAAAGCAGTGTTGGAAGACCGCTTCTGTCAGCTGGTTCAGAACCTCCGTTGCTTTTGCTTAACACTTTGTATTCGCTTCCGACCGCTCCGAACCGCTTCCACGCTTTCGAATGTTGTCCCCTTCAGTGTCATCGTGTCTAACAAGCCTGGATCAGTGTCAATGTTGTTTAGAATGTCAGCGCAAATGTTCATTCTTGATTCCTTTTGCTCGGGAGTGAGGCGTTTTGGCACCATTTTTGCGCAAACTTTGCGCATGTTGAACGATTCATGCAAAATCTGGCGAACGCTTTCTTTGTCGATTCCTGTTATTTCAGCAAGCCCTCGGATGCTTACACGCCGATCTTCGCGGATTAATTTACCAATTCATTCATTCATTCACTTTTTTTTTTAACATTGCATAAGCTTCTGTAAAAGTTTTCCCCACAAGAAACTTGAGATTAACTCGTTGCTCCATCTGAACACTTAACATTTTTACGACGCGTCACTGGTGCGTAGACTAATTCAAACGACTGCTACAGTCAAACTGAGCGACCCACGGGCTTGTCCAGCGAGCTCAGGGTGGGGAAAGTATCACCAGACACAGTTCTGTTCAAATTGGTAGCAGCATCAGTTTCGTTATTTAATAGCCACACCTCGTATGGATTGGGTGGCATGCTTCGTTATCAAAATAAGGAATTTTTTTCGTTCCATCAACTCCCACATGACGAGGTACTTACTTAGGACTTAAGAGGTTTGTTTTTATTTAGTGAACATTACAAAAGGGGTGAACTTTGCTGAACTGGACGCTGAAGGCATTGATTGGCATTGTATTTTTCTCCCTACCTTCGTGACATTCGCCCTTAGCCTGTGTAATTGCGGTAATAACTCATTTATTGCGACCAGGTGTAATTATCGTGATGTTAATCTCGTAGGGCCCTGGCGACTATATGTCGTTAAAAATAAATATGCATAGCCATTTCTCGATTTATCCGAGGCCCTATCTGGCAAATTACTCTGTGGGTTTCCAGCGTTTTAAGTCATGTGATAAATTAATTCCATGCATAAATTAAAAACGTATATGTTATACGTGTACTTAACTCACGTGAGATCCAATTTTCACAGAAAACTGGAAAACAGTTGGTTGTCATATCACATCACTCAATAAGTTCTTAAGATGACTTTTAAGCAAAATTCTACTTTACTCATCAACATAGTCTCTTCCATAGTGACACATTCATTCCAACGATTCTCTAACATTCTGTCTCGTTCCGACGAGCATTTTTTTGAGATTTGCAAACAACTAGATATTAATGGCTGGGGACTAAATCTGGAGAATACGATGGATAGTGGAAGCGGACGCAATTCGAAGTGCAATTGGTGTGATTTTGCCATTGTTGCGATCTATTTGTGACACGATGCATCGTCTTGGTGAGAGTACGTTTTTCTTCTTCATTTGGTGTCTTTATTTCATGATTTCGTCCTTTCAACGCAGTAATTATGCTATGTATATTCACTATTGGTCCTTTTTCCCTTTTCATGATACTCCATGAACGTTATACCATGCGCATCCCAAAATACGGACGCCATAACCTTCCCAGCCGACTTCTCAACTAGCCAAAGAAGGCGTTTCGAATTCCCTTTTTAGAGCCAAAATGTTTCTGCGGCAAGAGATATGGATAAGTGACAAGTCGCCATAATTGTGTACAGACTTTTCATGGACATTCCACAACAAAGGCAGGTGAAGCAGTTGAAATAACGATATTTTGATTCAATGTATAACTCCACGGAAAACTACTCAGAAAGCTGTTTGCACTGAACAGTAAAATGAAATTCAAAGACTCATTGAATGTATGAATCTTTTTTGTGGTATCTATATAACATAAAGACGAAGACATCTGGAGTCACTTTCTTTCTAGCATAAACCGCACTCAACTAAAATTCTAGTTTTATTGCATATGCTACAGTCAGAATTTACCTTCCCATCAACAGTATTTCACTCCCTTCTTATTTCACCCCATTTCTTCTAGTGTGAACATTTTACCTTCAACTCACGAAGATTTAAGCTACTGCTGGTATTAGGAATTCCTTTAAAACCTCTACAATGAGAATTTAACCACATTATTTACAATTTCACTTATTTTACCATGGTAGTCGGTAAGTTTGAGTTCTAAACATGGTTAATTCGAACCCTCAGTGTGTGACACTCTAGTTTTGCATCAGTGTACATCCAGTTTTTTCATTGTCTAGTGATTTCTTGAGTTGAAAGTTGAATTGTGGACGTTGGGTTTTCTCTTTGCTACAACACTGTGACGTGATGTGTGTCAGATTTTTTCTTTGACATTTCGTGAAGGTATGTTCGACTACTTAAATATAGTAAACTTTACTGCTAGTAAAGTCTACTATAGTAGTTTACAGTGGTACTTAGGTGATAGATAGGACAAAAGCTTTTGATCTAACAGGTATGTCATATGTACGCCATGTGTAACATATGATATATGTTTACAAGAAAATGATTAGGCAAAATATTGAATGCTTCCTTTTTGTCCGTTAAGAATAAAATTATATTTAACCGACTTTCCATCAGCAAATCGACTTTTTAAATGCCCTAATTACACCTGTATTGGATTAGGTTGTCGGAAAAGTCATGACGCATTTTTCGGTGATTTTAAAGACTAATTTATTAATAATAGTACAAAGTTCAATCAATGATGTATTGCCCATTTTGATCGATGGTCTTTTGCCATCTTTCTGGGAGCTGCATGATTCCGCGCTCGTAAAAGAACCGCTCTTTTCCAGCAAAGAAGTGAGATGCTCTGTGATGGCCTCATCAGAATCGAATGATCTACCATTCAAGTCGTTCTGCAAGGAACAAAGCAAATGGTAATCTGATGGGATAAGATCCGGTGAGTAAGGAGGATGAGGCAAGACTTCCCATCCAAGCTGCAGCAACTTTTGGCGAGTCACCAAACTTGTACGGGGTGGAACACTACGCCTTTGAGATTATGAGTTCTGGCCGCGTCTCCGCAAGAGATGTATTGAAATCATCCAGTTGGCGACAGTACACATCGGAGTCGATCGTCTGGTTCCGCGGTAGGAGCTCGAAAAACACCACGCACTTATAATCCCACCATATTAAGAGCATAACTTTCCTGTGATGAAGATCAGCTTTGGATTATGTTTGGGCTCACTCCACCACGATCGCTTACATCGAATATTGTTGTAAACAATCCATTTTTCATCGCCTGTTACCAGGCGCTTCAAAAACGGATCGATTTTATTGCGCTTGAGGTGACTATCGGCGATATTGGTGCGATTGGTGAGATGAATTTCTTTGAGTTCATGAGGAACCCATATATCGAGCTTGCTGATGAATCTCAGCTTCCGTAGATGATCGTGAACGGTGAAATTATGAAGGTTTAGTATCTCCGCATGTCACGAGTGGTCGAATGTGGGTCTGCTTCGATCAGTTCCTTTATTTGGTCGTCTTCAGCCTCCATGGGCCTTCCGGAGAGAGGAGCATTGGTGACATCAAATTCAACAGCACAGAATTTGGTGAACCATCTCTGGCACTGACGCTCTTGTAGGGCATTGCTACCGTAAACTTTCCAAACGACGCGACCCAATCGATTACTTTGTTTTCTTAAATGAAGGTTGAATTTTCAGCTGTCAAATGGTATATCACTCGAGCCCATCGCGATGACATTTCTCATGTAAAAATACATGTACCTAACGACATCTATTGCAAAAATACGTAATTACTTTTCCGACAATCTAATAGTACCATATTTCACGAAGTTAATGGGCTTGTTTCCCAAGTTTCCATACTACATAATAAGTTGAATTGATACTGAAACCTTGGTAGCCAATAAGTTAACAATATTAGTGTCGACTATTTATAATCATAAGGAACTATACACATAAATCTGCTTAATGATATTTTAAATATCTTAAAAGTATGCTTAATACACAACGGAACCTTGTCACCTGTTTCTTTCAAAAGTATATAATTAAATCATAGAAAAGATCGACAATGACATTTAAAAACGATGGCGATAATCTAAAATTATATTATTTCGCGTTGTACCAGTAATTTACTATCTGCAGCGTTTACTTTAACTTTAATTGCCAATTAACCAAATTTCCTGTAGTAGGGTAGGAGGTAAATTGAGAAAATTTTCTACCCAACAAAAAAAGTGCAAAAATAAATTTAACATAAGTAATGAGATGAATTAATTTCGATTTGGTCGACTTTTTATTCTAAATTTCTAAATATTTTGGTACTTACAACCAGTTTAAATATTTTTTTGTGTGTGTAACATTTAGAAATTACCATTGAACACGTATTTCTTCTATTAGATACGTGGAATCCGTTTTCTTCCCATGTTAACCTTTTATGTTTTGCTATCCTTGTTCCGAAATTTCTTCCTGTTTGCCCCATGTTGGAAGAAAATTCGGACGCCTTGTTGCTTTAAGTTTGTCGCATCGCGAATTTATTTTGATCGTGTGCCCCCTGTAAATGCATATCTCTTAACCTCCTTGGCGTTTTTTCAGGCGCTGGAGTGAAGATGGAGCATTTCCAGGCGGCGCTCGACCCCCGGAAACAGGAGCTCCTAGAGGCGCGCTTCCTTGGCGCTAGGGTGAGTTGCCGTAGATTAGATTTTATTTTTTATTTTTCACAGACATTTTTTTAAACGCGCCATAACCATAACTAATACCCTAATGTTAAATTTACACTATCATAGAGAAGGCCTCTTGAATCTAGCGTGATTAGACGTTACCGTCGTGAAGAAAGGCCTGAGTGCTCTGACGTAATGTTGTCTGACGTAAGCACTCACGGGTCTAGCGGAACGTGGAACAAAGCTGCGAGGGACAGTCCATTATATGCCTTCCATTCGCGTCGCGTGAAACAGATCTTTTATTCCAGATTACTTGACATTTGCTAACAGTTTGAAATTATCTGAACATTGAAAAACTGTTATTTTCAGAACAATAAAAGAATTACAGTTGTCAGACCTCCGTCTGTGAAATGCTAAATTACCTAAACAGCTGCTGCTAAGAGTTAGTAGCATCTTTGATACGCTATTTTGAAAAAGAACGTGACACTAATGGTCCATTGCTACCCTTAACAGCTATTAAGGGTAATTTAAATATAAAATCAAAGTATTAATTAAACCACAGACCAATATATTGTTTTAGCGTGTAGCAGCAGCATTACATTTGAATGTTTCTACGGTCAATTCTATTTCACAAAAAGCAAAAAAACAATGACCTTTTAAAATCACCTAGAAGGCGTAATCCTACCAAGAGGGTTACAAATACTGTAGCATTTGCAAATATTAGTTAGCAAAAAATTATTGTTTAGCAAATATTTGTATTGTGTAGTCAATTTTAAAGTAATATGATTAATTTAGAAATAAATAATAAAACAAACCTGGAATAAAAATGTATCGCGTTTTCAAACCACCTACTAATTATTAATCAATCTCAGCGAAGGTGGCAAAATGGCCGATAAACACGGCGTCAATTTCTATGTTTGTGAGCAATCGCTTTCGGTTTTCATAAGCGACGTGTGTTGTTATGTTATTATTACAGTTGTTGTCTTGTAAGTTGTATTATTTAACTTTATTTACGTTTCTCCAACCTTTGTCATTGTTCCTCGTTGTTGCCATATTATATCTTAAAAAGAAATCGGTATAAACTTGTTGAAAAGTTCAATTCCCTCAAAACTTCTTGGAACGGTTCAACTTTGACCTCGTAAAAAATTCATAGCCGACTGCGAGTGAATATCGAATGGCGAAAAAAAAATATACACACACACACACACACAAACGGTGATTTATTGTAGGCAAACTTGCTTGCTAAATTATTTATGTTCCTCGTTAGCACTGAATGGACTCTAATCATCGGCTTGTTTGGTTAATATTACATGAAGCAAAAGGTAAAGGTGAAATTATGTGGCGTTTCGCTAACTTCTAGGACGTATTTATTTTAATGACTGACCACGTTAACAATAGAGTCGGTGTCGAAAGCTATAGCGTTGTCCTTAGTCAATATGTCCATTCAATATCTATAGGTATACTCAGCAACGAAAGTCACCGCTGGGGTTGGCCGTCTGGCGGACTCTAACAATATTATTAGTGTGTTCGAGGTGTTTATGTCGTCGGCGCCGGTATTACCTTAATAATAAACAACGTGACCACAATGCGTAGAGTCAGTGAGGAAAAACTACTGTGTAGGGACAAACGCGATTGTAGCCGCCATGTAAATACACTAATGGAAAAAATTAAAGGGTCAAAAAAATTTTCCGAATTTGTAGTGATTTTTCAGAATGTATTTCTGTATCTCAGTGAAAAATGGTCTTATCGAGGTCTAAAAAAAAAGCATTTTGAAGCTTCAAGTTTCTAGTTTTGAGATATTTCGGCAAAAAAAATTTCTAGCTACTACATGTTTCGCGCAATTTTAGGCAGTAGTGTGAGAAAAAAAATTGTGAATTTTTTGCTTTTTTTTTTCAAGTCCACGAGCTTGAAAAAAAATGTTCTAACTTAGCCATGGTATGGACCGGATAGCTTGTTTATTCAGCTTCAATTTGCTTTTTTTTTTAAATCTCGATACGACCATTTGTTGCTGAGATATCGAACTTTAAATCAAAAAGGACCCTTTTGTCTTTAATCGACGATATCTCAGCAACCAACGGTAGCACAAAATCTAAGTGCAATTCTGAAAACTGGAATAAACGTCCTATAAGGTTCTGCTGCGATCTTTGAGGAGATTTTTTTTATCCTTGACATGAATTTGAGAAAACAGGAAAAAACGGGTAGTTGATGGTTTTTCAGAACATCAACGGCTGACATTCAAATCTTCATGAAATGACTAATGTTGCGTGTGCCTTTTACAGTTGAATATACCCCCAAAAACCATGCAAAGTTACATTACGATCTAACGAACCGTTTTCTTGTTGCAAACGGTCAAACATTTGACAAAAATTAAAAGGTCATGTTTTTTGAGCTTAAACATGTCCTAATCATGGCTAAAGTAAAAGAAAAATCGAGCTTTCTCAAAATTTTTTTCGCAAATACCGTTGAAAATTTTAAAGGCTTCCAAAACTTGAAAAAAAATTGATTTTTTCACTACCGTCGGCATTAGCATTACCCAAAGCGTACCACGTGAAGGTTGCACGATCGGATTTACGCTTCTTACACACACGTCTGTGTGTAAGTACCTATCAAGTTTTGGAGTTAGAAAATTTCTCACTTAGTTATGGCTAAGTTAGAAAAATTTTTTCAAGCTCGTGGACGAAAAATAAAGCAAAAAAAATTCCCAATTTTTTTTTCTCACAGTACTTGCTAAAATGGTGCGAAACATGTAGCTCAAAAAATTATTTTTCCCAAATATCTCAAAACTAGAAACTTGAAGCTTCAAAATGATTTTTTTTAGACCTCGTTAAGACCATTTTTCACTGAGATACAGCATTCTGAAAAATCACTAAAAATTCGGAAAATTTTTTGACTCTTTAATTTTTTCCATTAGTGTAGTGTCAAACAAAAAAAATAAAAAAGAGGGTATGCCGTTGAGAACTGTTTTCCAGTACGTTCCAATTAAATCCTGCCGAAGCTGCAGCTATTGAGGAGAACCAGACCAAAGCGTATACAATTTATTTCGCTGCTGACTTCGTATACAATTTTTATTTTCTACATTTCTACAAATCTACATTTTATTTTTTTTATCCAAACAAGTGTCAATATTCCTTTCATCAGATTGTTGTTTTCAGCGTACAAAAGCTGAATTTAAACTGCATTTTATTGTAGCGGTTATTAGCTTGTTCACATGTGTCCCAATTTATAACTAACTTCTTGTTAACTCTGTGAATACACGCAACAATTTTTTACCTCTGCTGCTACACCAATGCGCAACCTATTGGAACTTCTACGCAACATGCAACAGTAATAAATAAAAAAGTTTTCTGCCTTTCCGTTGATTGGTGCCGATTTGCATATCCACTTTTATTTGTGTTTAGAAAAGGATTTGTGGCTATAAGAAAAGGAATGGCGGAGTGAAAGTTGTTGGATGAGTCGGAAAATTCGTCAGTTACCGAATTTTACTTACACCTTATTGGAGTGAATCGCCTTTATCGCCTGAATAGGTTGAAGATGTTCTAAACACGAGGTGTGTAAATCAAATAATTTCTCAGTTGTTCTCAACAATCAGTTGTTCTTGATGTTTCATCTCACACGTATGATCCTTTTTCGAAGTTTTTCAAGAACCTCTCTGTAAAAGCGACTTCGACTTTCTCATTATTGCTTTTTTGGGTCTTGGAGAGCTTGAAATGTACCATTCCATGCTTTGACGCTTGGTTTCCGGGTCGTACTCAAACACCCAAGACTCATGACCACTAATGACACGTTCCAAAAAATGGGGATCATTTTCAATCGATTCCAAAAAAAGTCAAGACACCTTTCTCTCCTGATGTCTTTTTGTTCCTGCGAAAGGCCTTTTGGAACCATTTTTGCGCAGATTTTTCTAATCCCCAATTCGTTAGTCAAAATCTGATGAACAGTGGCGTAATTCAAATTGAACTCCCCGATCATTCTTGTCGTCAAGCGACGATCTGAACGCACAAGACCCCGTATTCTATCGACATTTTCATTGGTTCTTGAAGATGGAGGCCTTCCGCGGTTTGGTTATCTTCAGTCGACTCTCTTCCTTCTGAGAATGCTTTAAACCACCGAAAAACCTGGGATCTTGAAAAAAACACTGTCTCCGTAGGCGTGTTGAAGTTTTGTAAAAGTATCCGTTGCGTTGTGTCCAAAACCTGATAGCACACCGTTGCTCAAAATTAATGTCACTCATTTTTAAAACGCACTAGAAAAAAACCGGTTTACGAAAACAATCACAAAGAACAAACAAATGACTCACAAGTTCAAACTTCTACTGAAGATGCACTACATGTTAACCTACCGCCCTTCCAAGTCTCCGTAGTGTTGCCACGTTGCCAGTCTCATTACTTAATTTACACACCTCGTATATACGACCAAAGAAAAATTGCAACTGGCATATTTTTAGATATAAATACACAAAACTGTGTATCACTGGACTCTGGAGGACGGGATGAATCGAACAAATGCATAATATACAAGGTGTCTAAAAAAATCACCCAATGATATTCACTTCCGACGAAACCGGAAGTTGGATGTGGCAACAGACACCTTTATAACACCTTAAATACTCTAGCAATATTCCTGACTGAAATTCAACTTCAATAATTTTACAAAAGTTCTTATTTTGGAAATATCTGTTGAACAACACGCTATATAATAATCCCGAGGCCAAATTCAGATTCCTTGAAAAATTCTGCATAATTCCAACGTTGTCTTCTAACAACTCAAAATATCGGCAGTGAGGTGATAAATTGGGACACTCTGTTTCCTCATTGTGATCTCTGATTAAATTAGGATGTTTTATTAAATTAGGTGATTCTAATTGTTTCAATGGGTTATGTAAGGAAATCTAAACATGCTATATCGGAACGGACGGAAATAAATGAAACATTGTAGCTCTCACTGTATTGTTCGATGAACTTATTAAGAAACTATCCCCCCTCTTCGCCTCTCTCACGTTTCAGCAATCGATCTATCGGTCGGACTTAGCCAGCGGCCAGCGCCCCTATGGTAGCTCCATCCGTCTGGATTCCGGGTCTTACGTGTCTTATACTACCATTGAATTGTATTGCCGTTGCATCGCTTTTTACTTTGCCAATGAATGGGCGGAGGGCTGGGAGGACGTACCGAGCTAGGTCCATTTTGTCAATTTAGAAAGCGTTTGTATACTTTGTACAAAAAAGAACCGATCCCCTATTAATGTGTCCTGGATCGTGATCCTGGATATGTACTAATCGTTATGTACTTTATACGCTGAATTCGAATCCAACCTCAAAAAAGTCGATACACCCTCAAAATTTGTATTCAGAGGTGAAAATCGAGTATAACGGGGGTTGAAGGGGGTCCGAAAATGTTTAGAGCAAGCTCACAGCAGCCAAATCGTTGATTGGTGATAAGGAAACCAATACAGCCTTTACTACAGGTCCGATCATAACAAAGAAAATAAAAAAAAGAAACGACAACAAAAAACAACAACAACAAAAATAACAAGGGCAACAACAACAACAAGAACATTAACAATAACAAGGACAACAACAACAACAACAGTAATATGAACAACATAAAAAACAACAACAACAAAGAAACAAAAATTAACAATGTAACCATTATATTAAAAAAAACTGGCCTTAGTGAAATGAATTCGCAATCGGACAAAATACTAGTTGATCACAGTAAAATACTGCATCCACCACTTCATATCAAACTTATATGCGTAAATAATTATTTTGTCACATAAACAGTTTCGCACCCCCCTCCAAACCCTGTTATACTCGATTTTCACCTCTGGGGTACATTTCCTGCTTTTGGCATGTTGAAATTTGAAATTAGTAACCTCGAAAACTCCCCCGAAATATATTCTTGGAATAACAATTGCGTATTTTGTCAAATTTTCATTTCGTACCCCTATCTCAAAATTTTGAGGGTGTATTGACTTTTTTGAGATTGTATTCGAATTCAGCGTCGAAAAATACATGTCGATACTAAGGTCCAATATCCGGGATCATGATTTTTTTTGTGTAGCTGTGTTATATTGAAATGAAATGAAAAAGTAACAACTTTTCCGCCTTCAATGTCAACTCCCCTTGGCGATCTCTACACCGCTCCATACGACTTTTCCATTGTTGAAAGCAGTGCTGGAAGCCCGCTCCTGTTAGCTGGTTCAGAATCTCCGTCGCTTTTGCTTTATCCGCTTCTACACTTTCGAATCTTGTCCGCTTCAGTGTCTAACAAGCCTCAGTGTCAATGTTATTTAGAATGACAGCGCAAAAGTTCAATCTTGATTCCTTTTACTCGGGAGTGAGGAGTTTTGGCACCATTTTTGCGCAAATTTTGCGCATGTTGAACGATTCATGCAAAATCTGACGAACACATTTTTTGTCGATTCCTGTTATTTCAGCTAGTCCTCGAATGCTTAGACGACGATCTCCGCGGATTGATTTACCCTTTTTTTCAACGTTTTCGTCGATTTTTGACGTTGAGGGCCGTCCGGGGCGCGGATCGTCTTCGGTTGTTTCACGTCCCTCTTTAAACCGTTTAAACCATTCAAAAGCGTGTGTGCGGCATCCCGTACACTTCTTTTAACATGGCATAAGCTTCTGTAAAAGTTTTACCCAGTTTAACAAGAAACTTGAGATTAACCCGTTGCTCCATCTGAACACTTGACATTTTTTCGACGTGTCACTGGTGCGTAGACTAATTCAAACGACTGCTACAGTCGAATTGAGCGTCCCGCTGGCTTGTCCAGCGAGCTCAGGGTGGGGAAAGTATTGCCAGACACAGTTCTGGTCAAACTTGTCGCGACACGCTTGCAGCGCGCTGGTAGCAGCATCAGTTCGGTTATTTAATAGCCACACCTCGTAATGCTGTGTGAGATTTGTTTAAGAAATCATGTTGAGTCATCGCAGCTCGAGTCGGTAGTCTACGCCTCTGTATGATGTACTTTAGAGAGGGAGGGTTATGATTATTCTCGTTGTAAACGTTGTACCGAAAGCTGTATATACATATGTACATACCTGGTATTCCTTATTTTTATAAATTACATATTTTGAACCCTTGCATTTATTTACCTTACAAGTGTTAGTATTACTTTTTGAGTGGTACGATTTCTTCTCCGTTTATGAAATAGATTACAATCTAGATTACTACATTTTTTTAATAAACATTTTATGACGTTTTATGTCATAAAATAGATTAGATTTACAGCGCGGGACGCCCCTGATCTCGGCAGACCTAGGCCACATCCATATTGTCTGTAATGGTAATAGTTAAACTGTTATACTTTATAAAACGCATTCGTGGTATTTTGAACGGTACTATACTTGATCCGGTTTCAGCCGGTTTATACCATCGAATGTTCAGCGTAAAATATCGATTTGTTGGTAAATATTATTTGCGATTTTGCCGCAAGTAATAGAAAATTGGAAAACGCGTATACTTCCACAATAATAGAGATATTAATTTGTTGCGGTAAGCTAAGCATGCGGCTATAGTTTTGGGATATTGCTGATCGATATTGATTGATTTATTTTGACGTACGTACGCCATATTCGGTACGAGAAGTCAAGGCCGCCGTAATATTTTCTTGCAAAAAAAAAACAGTAGAAATTAACGGTAAAAATAAATTTGTTATTACAATATTCAATAGTCAACGTGATTAATATTGAGAAAATGTATAGGTAGTTCTTTTTTTTTAACGCGATTGATGCGTTATTGTTAAATGAACACGTTGTATGTAGGTATCTAATCTGTTATAAGGTGATAAATAATGATGTTAGTAAACAATTTTATCCGCAAATAGTGTAACAAGTCGCAAATAAATAAATAGACATATGAAAGGCGAAGTTTTTTCGTTGTATTTGCGATTACTGGTAAGTAAGTGCTCGGTTTTAAAAACAAGTAAGTTTAGTTTTTACTTAGTGAAACGGAATTATGTACATACAACTGGATATCTTGTTATTGTACTGGTTTTTGTAGCACTGGTAGTGGAAATCTACAGAATAATTTGTTTTTGTGCGTTTTTTTTTAGGTTAACAAATTAATACATACTCTCAAGTAAATGCCGTATTCTTCTATTTATCTAAGTACATATATACAATAGTTATAATAAAATAAGAAGCTAATATACTATATAGCTTGAACAAATTAAACCAACAACAAGAATCAATAAAAACTGACACAGTATTATGCAACGGATCATTATTGTATCGTCCTTTTTCAAAATAGCTTATCAAAGATGTACTAACTCTTGGCAGCAGCTGTTTAACTGTTTTGGCATTTCGCAAACGGAAGTCTGACAATTATAATAATTTCGATTGTTCTGAAAATGACTTCTTCAAAATAACTTCCTTGGGAAGCCACACAGCGCTGGAGACGGTTCTTCCATTCCTCATAGCAGTGCTGGAACTCATATACTGGAATAGCCTTCAGTCGGTTATAGCCATTTGTATGTTTTCTGTGGTCCCAAAATAATGTCCCTTGAAGTGATTTTTCAATCTCGGGAAGAGAAAAAAATCGCAAAGACTCAAGTCAAGCGAATAAGGAGGCTGAGGAACAACAGGAATGTTTTAACTAGATAAAAACTGTACTGAAATGGCGCTGATTTTTGTCATCTTCAATTCGTTAGTCAAAATCTGATCTTTCTCCGATCATACTTTTCATCAACCGACGATCTGAACGCACAAGATCCCGTATTCTATCGACATTTTCATCGGTTCTTGAAGATGAAGGCCTTCCACTGTGTGGTTCATCTTCAATCGACTCTCTTCCTTCTGAGAATACCTTAAACCACCGAAAAACCTGGGCTGTTGAAAAAACAGTGTCTCCGTAGGCGCGTTGAAGTTTTGCAAAAGTATCGGTTGCGCTGTGTCCAAGTCTGAAGCAAAACCTGATAGCACACCGTTGCTTAAAATTAATGTCACTCATTTTTAAAACGCACTAGAAAAAAAACGGTTTACGAAAACAGTCACAAAGAACAAACAAATGACTCTATCAAGTTCAAACTTTTACTGAAGGTGCATTACATGTTAAACTGCCACCCTTCCAAGTGTTGCTAGATCGGGCGCTACGTTGCCAGTGTCATTACTTAATTTACACACCTCGTATATGTCAACTATATTTCAATTCCTTTTTCCCGACTTATATCAGCTTCCTAAAACTGTATAAGAACTCGTTATATTTTTTCTTCAAAATGGAGATTTCATGAGACAACTAATACTAGTTCCAAACGTGAGCATTTCAGTTGTCTCTAGTTTCAACTTTCTAGGGTAAATCTAGTAAACGTCGTCATCGACTTCCTCGATTGGCTATTAAAAATAACTTGCCAACACAGCCTGATCAATAGGCGAAACATACATATACAGTCCCAATACCAAACATCACTCGAGCTTATACGCGCCAATATTAATCCTAAGGTTGCTCGAAAATTTCATAATGAATAATAGTTTTAGAATAATGTTGGCAAAACACGTCACCATCCAATTAAACCGATTTGTCAAGGTCACCGGCTCTGTAGCTTGTAAAAAAAATATTTGTGAAATCCTTGTTCCAATACCGAACATTATGTGTTAGGTATCTATGCTTGGATCGAGAATTTTTGTCGAATATTAGGCTCTAATGCTGGCTTTAGCGGCATCAGTAAATCTCCTTTAGAAATCAAATCGTTTCCACTCAACATCCACATATCCGAACTCCAAATTTCCGAACTCACGATATTTCCGAACTTTTTCTCACGATATTTCCGAACTTGTACTTCCACATAACCGAACTTATCACTGATTGGTTGACGACAAAAAACCGCGAAATTTGAAATGAGACAAAAAATGTAAACACAATAATGCGATTGTTATCAAACATTTCGATTGTCACAGAATTCAGCAAAGAGGAAATCGCCCTCCCTCAGCAGCACACCTGAGACAAGAGTTCTTCTTTGTACAAACTAGTGAAAAACACTTCTTTCAAATGGCGTATCATAAGTACCGGTGCACTTTATTGTGTCAATCCGTCCACTCAATTTTCGTCTTTTTTTCAGATATTTCAAAGTAAATTTCTTTTTTTCCAAGAATTTCCGCCACTGACGATTTACAAATATTGTACATCTTACATAGATCAACATTTTTAACACCATTTTTTGCGTGATTTATCAAATCCAGCTTTTGCTCCAAGGTTAGCCTCTTAGCAGGCTCTTTTCTCTGCAAATAAACAGTACAACAATGTTTGTTTTGTATCACGGTTTTCTTAAAAATACATATTTTCTCATAATTTTTCATTTCAGTTTGAAATTATTATAGGTTACGTCAACAAAATGTTCAATAAAACAAACCTTTACTTTGAATTACAAAATAATTACCTGCATCACTCTCTTCTTTGCACCTGACATTTTTTTGTTTAGAAAAACGTTCTTTTATTAACATGTACACATGTATGTATGTATTACATTTGCATAAAAACCTCGAAAAACAAAGAAAAGTACTAGAATGAGCCAGAAAAACCCTTTGCGCATGCGCCAGCAGTTCGGTAATCCCGAGGTGACGAGAGTTCGGAAATGTGGAAGTCTGCGGAACGTAAAAGTTCAGAAATGTGGATGTTGAGTGTATATTGTTCACCATTCTTGTGTATTAAGTGGTCTTCCCAATAATAGATGGCGTGTTTAACGAATGTAATTCACGAATTTTCCTTCTACGTCATCCGTCCAGTATCGCAAATATTCAGCATGTGGACAGTGTAAAAGTAAAAAGAAACATCCGAGACGAGCCTGGAGAGACAAGGTGAGCAATGGTAGGCATGCCGTTTAGTTGTTGTGAGGTGAAAATTCTCGAGTTGTTTCGAAAAACGATGCATTCGATGCTAAACGTGGGACGTTCCGTATAGTAAGCTATGACTATATATAGACGTCGGTAGTCGGTAAAAAATAGAACTTGTTGAACTTGTGGCTTGAGTCGCGGTGTTACGTGGATTCACACAAAGCAGAAAGTCATACGAGAAGGTGTTCGAGTACATACATACATACATACAGTGACTCACAAAAGTATTTGTACGGCAACGCTCGCATAAAACAATAAAAGACTGTGTCGCATAATGGGTGTAACTTTTTAATAACCGCATTTATGAAAAAGTGTCCTGAATAAAAGTTTTTTCATCAGATTTTTTTTGCCATGTTTCTGTCAACATGGAATATTTTTTTTTTTTTTTCGCGTTTAGTTGTTATGGAGACTAATTTTATATTTTTAAATGACAACCCGTGGGTTTTCTCTGAATATCTGAAAGAGCAGCCATTTCTCTTTACTGTACACTAAACATTTGATATGGTTAAATAAAGAAATTTTCGCAAAAAACACGGTTAAAGTTAATTTTTTGAAAAAGAATAATTATTTCTCATAGCGAATGAGGTGTTGAAAGTGACCTCCATTTTAATGGAAGCTAATCAATGCCCAAGCCGGTACCGAACCTCTTCAATAAGATTTGCTAGGAAGTCTTCGGGAATGGCTCGTATTTCATTTGAAATTTTCTGTTTCAAGTCCATTTTTTGTATCTTACAATGGCTGCACCTCGGAAGTGGTGTATTTTTTTTTTTGGCTTATTTGTGAGAAAAAAAGTCTGGATTTGATCTAAAATCGCGATTTCAAAATTGTATTTTATTTTGAACCAGCCTGTACTTCGATTGTATCAATCACATTATTCATCACACAAATTAAAGGGATTGACTGCCACGATAATTTCTTGAAATGTGCCGACCTTAGAAACTTTGACAACTTCAACTAAACATCATTTCCGACGTATTTTGATCCGCTGAATATCATGGCGTCAGAATTTGGTCTAGATCCTCCGAAAAATGCCAATTTTGAGAGGAAATTATCCCATAAATGTCCCAATTTATGATATTTTGCTACTTTTACCAGACATATCATTTCCAACGTATTTTGACCCACTGATCATCATGGTGTTATCTGAATTTGTCTTACACAAGCCAAATTATCATAAAGTCTAATTTTTTCCTTGCTTCACCTCGTAAATCCTCAATCTACAGTTTTACAATATTTTATTCAGACATTATTTCCGACGTATATCGATGCACTATACATATAGTATAGAGTCCAAAAGCCTTATCCATTCTTCGCCTCAGTCCTTGAATTTCTGAATAATATATAAACTTTGAGAGTCAGTCAGTTCAGTTCAGAAACAGAAATCACAACAGTTTTTCTTAATGTCATATATTGAGTAATTTTTGGATCAATCTCCCCCAATATTGGCCTTTAGGAGCACTTGACCCAATTTTGACAACACCACAATGTTCAGCGGGTCAAATTACCTCGGAAATGGTACAGCTCGTCAAAATAACACAGTTTAAATGCGACACATAACTTGAGTGTCTGAGGACAAATATTTTTTTAAAGAACAGCAGCACAGCACCCCCTTTTTTATCAAACAGTAAGAAAAACTAAACATTGATAACTTTCGAATGCGTTGAGCTATTGTTTTTAAATTTGGTAAACGCAATAAACTCGACAGGGGAAAGGTTCGAATTGTTTTTGAGCAAAATTCCCCAAAGGAAAGGGGGTGAAAATGGGGGTTGAAGGGGGACATTTTTTCAAAATACGAAATTATGTTTCTCGGACACCTTGTATTTTAGAACAATGAAAATCGGTACAGCTATGTTTTAAGTAATGATAAAGAAGAATTCATCACTTTTTTCTAAAAAAAATCCCTAATAGTAGTTTTTGACATTTGAGCTCATAAAAGTGGTCGTAGTTGGCCATTATTACAGACCAAGAATAAAGTTACCCTACCCACTCGGTGAATGCGCATTTTGAACATCTACCTAATAAAAAAAAGTTCATCAACATCGGTCGAAAAATACAAATTTTACAAGGGTGGTAAGTCCTTAACGTGGACACACTGTATGTACCTGCTGCGCGCTCCGAAAGTTGTTTTTTTAAAAACGTCAAAAAAAAGATGGAAGAACTTCGAATTTCGATTCCGGGTTTTCACCATCGTATGCTACGGATATTTCCCCCCTAGAGTTACCACATCTCCGGTTTTCGGCCGGAGACTCCGGTTTTCGGATACAATCTCCGGACTCAGGTTGTACTTCCAATGTCTCCGGCCCAACCAATCTAAACGATAATTTTAAAAATATTTACATATATTTTAAATTTTATTTCCAGCATTAACCTAAGCAAGTATCTATGTTTTAGAGCATGTGTAAAATGAAATAGAGAATGAAAATCAAAGTAGCCTAATTAATTAATGTTTACAAATAACAGATGGCGTTGCTGACCAACTGTATTTTAGAAACACGTCTTTATTTAGCACCAGGGCGTTCAAATCATTTCATTTTAGATTGCAACTGTCGCCTGTCACATTCTTCGATGTTTTAATACGAAAAAACTGATTATTACATTGTTCCATTGTATTATACATATTTTAACCGAAATGTCAGATTCATCTCCACCACCGAGTAAAAAGAGAATAGAGTATTTTTGTCGATTTAATGATGATTGGTTATCGAAAAAAAATACAACAATGTTCTTACTGAGTTCAATTTTGCCAATGGGGGTCAGGTGCCCCGTCGCCGATCGCGCCCCCCGCCTCGCCC
Source organism: Aromia moschata (assembly GCA_029963805.1). NCBI lineage: Eukaryota > Metazoa > Arthropoda > Insecta > Coleoptera > Cerambycidae > Aromia > Aromia moschata. The sequence continues at coordinate 949,967 of JAPWTK010000143.1, read as the reverse complement.
GCTCCTCGACGCACCCTGTAGAGCGCACCGAGAGCCGTTGAGCGCCGGCGAGCGCGCCGAATAACCATATCGTTTGCGGTCCTCGCACTGACGTGATCGGCGGCGCGCGCTTGCCGAGAAACGGCGAGACCAGCAGCCCGACTCACACCGCACCGGCCGCCGGGAAAACCGCATATTTGCGAGCATTTTTTCCCGACCGTCCCGCGAGAGTTTTTCCCGTGTGCGCGGCGGCGGAACTCTTGATTTCGCCGAGCGGCATCTCGCCGTCTCCGTGGGCGCGGAGAGGAGCGGCGTGTCGTTGCACCTCGTGCAACGCCGAGATCCGATCTCTTTGCTCGGGTCAGGATTTCGCTGTTGTGCCACGCGATGACGTGCCGGCCGCTCTAAAAATAACGACGGCAATCCGTCCGAGTTCGCGGCGGTGCTTCGTCGCATCTCTGTCTCTTTAATTCGCGGCTTACATAACGTCCGTGGAAAATCGGAAAACCCGAGCCCGCCGAGATTTGCGCGATGCTCGCCGCCTTTTTTCAATTCCAATCGATACCTGCCTAACCTAGTGTGTAAACAGAGCGCGGTTCGCAGATCGCATAGGACGCGCGTTCGCAGTAATTGTCGGAATACATTTGGTTATTTTGGTGACGTTATTGGCTGGATTATCTCCTCCATGTGTGTGTGTGTACAATGTGTGGAAGTATACGATTAAACGAGGTTAAAGCTTCGTCGACCAGCTGGAAATACTAGTTTGTGGTGGCTCCGTTTCTGAAAAAGTTACACATTTACCTGGCGAAGGGTCTCCGTGTATCATGTTTAATTTATTGTTTACCTGCGGACGGGGCCTTGGGGGACGTTGAATATTCAATCCTGGTGGCGACGAAACTGGCTCGAAGAAGATACGTGCTGTTAAGATGCTATTAAGTGAACATAAAAATGTCTACAGATACACACCGATGGCGTTCAGTTGCCTGCACAACGTTAAATTCCATCAGGTTAGTGCGACCAGGTTTTTTTATCAGTAGTTGTGCTTTGCTGTCGCGTAAGAGCAGTGCGGTTATATATTTTTTTCGTCGATATTACTGGTTCTTGACGATAATTTCGAGTCGACGGTCCTTCGGTAATCAACGCCATATTCATGAAAAGGCTCTAGTTTCACGCCATGATTTTACGTATGTATATTGGACTCTCGTATAACGTCAATTTGAAGTTCATGTTTGTGCTAAATCGAAGACTGGAAAATATGTAAATAGGGACCGCTAGTTGAAAACTATCTAGACAAATTGCTTTATTCAAAATTAAACCGTTTTGTGTTGTATTTTTCCTTGTATGGCACATCAACAATATGTTTTTTAGGTATTTTTCCACATTGCTGAGATATGGCACGTCTAATAATTGAAGGTCAAAAAACATAAACATATAGGTCGCCTGTAAGTAATACGAATGCTCTTATTATATAAGAATACACAGCGTCCGCCAATAATTCTGCACCATATGTAATTAGTGTTTACTGTCCTTTTTCTCTTCTAAAACAGTGTATGCCATTGATCTCCAACGCAAGAGCCAGACACATTAGTTCTTTAGTCCTGTCGATTTGGCAACACTGTCGTCACCTTCGAATACTGCTATTTTATGGTGAAATATACATATTTCGTATGGTACAACTGTACCACACTTCGTATGTACGTATGTACATTTTGAATATGCACCTAGTTTTTAATATTTGAGGGGTACAGATGCAAAACTCACATTATCCATAATTTTTCGAAATAGTGGCGCTATCTTGTTCATCGTGTTGAACTACACCATTTTAAATTTTAAAAGTGGTATAAAACTCACATTTTCGTATTTATTTTAAAAGTGGTATAAAACTCACATTTTCGTATTTATTTTAAATTGTGGAATCTGTGAATTGTTTCAAAACTCACATTCTCCTTAGGAGAATGTTAGAACTTTTCACTGTCAACATTATTGTACTTAAAACTTCATGAATTTTAGTGTAAAAAATAATATTATGTGGAATAATTTGGAGTAAAACTACTATTATCCAAAAACTTGTATCAAAACTCACATTATCCAAATTTTAATTCACTTTCTTGGAGTCAAATTTTGTTGTGCTGTTATTTCACCGATTGAGAAGCAAATTTAAAGTACTAATACAAATACCAAAAAAAAAAAAAAAAATTCAGTGCCTTAAGTCACTTGAAAAGTGAGAAATCAGTTATTCTTTCTTCCTGAAAAATGTTAAAAAGTGGATAATGTGAGTTGCATCTATTCCCCTCATTTCAAATGTGTATATTCTGTGTCTGCTATTTCTATTAACATATTTCTATTATAATATCTTACTTAAAAAAAACAATCTATTTTGTATTAGCCGCGTTCAGATAATAAAAAACTGTGATAGTTTTTTTTAGTTCACCCAACTGTGTCAGATAAAAATAATCGGAAGGTCAAAATAGCCACAAATACAACTGACTGGACGTTTTAAACAGTGTAAAGGAAGTATTTAGTCGTTTTGCCAAAAACTGTGGGAGAATATTAGTAAAATACGTCGGCGTTTTCCTCAATAATGTAGAAAAAAACTGTAACTACCTCTGACAAAAGGACTTTTAGTGTTTTTTAAAGGAATCTTCGTTCATTGTACATAGGTACTCTAAAAACGTACTTTTTGATATACTCCGATACTGCATGAGAATTATTTACCCCCTGTAAGATTTATTGTGGAACCTAAAACCTGTGAACGATCTTTATATTCTAGAGGGGTGAATGTTTTTAGGGTACCCGTGGGGCTTGTTTTGTGGCCGTATGCTCGGTAGAGTGGCGTCCTTGACCAATATCATACATCGTTTGGAATCGGTTTTAAGCTACACATGTAGGTAGGACGGATAATATATGTTGTGAGTTGGAGGGTTACCATGATAAAGATATAATAGTTTGAAAGCGTAGTAATTTTAATATATTCTAAACAAAAAATGTTGAATAAGCTAAGCGAGAACATTGAGTTGAAGAGAATGTCGTGACATAAATGCTGTTTAAATAAATAGTTAGAGTATGTAAATATACGATTTAAACGAGTGTTATAGTCCGGAAGATAGTGACAAATATGTACACCATTTGCTAAAGCTAGAAATACATTTTAACTTGGTCAAATGATACATTTTTGTTTTATTTTGCAACTTTTGGAGCCTTGTCTTTGGGCTCAGCACAGCTTGGAAGACTGACGGTTTATTCATACAGTAAGAGATAAAAGGTCCTCAAAGTACGCCGTGGCACGATCCCGCATTATTACTTTAGAACTGTCAAAATTGTCATTTATTGTCAATTATTATTTATTTATATCATATTATATGCCGACGGTCTGGCATTATTGTCTGTTCGAGGTATTTATGAGGTCGGCGTCGGTATTACATATTAATAATAAAATGTTACACGTGCAAACGCCTAAAAACATTTACTGACGAATAAATTCGTCGGTGATTTCGAAGGTTTATTTTATAATGGCGCAACCGTAATCTGTAGAACTGTAATGAAAAACTGTGTTGGAACAAACGTGATTGTAGCCGTCACAGAAATAGTGTGAAACATAAAAATAACAAGAGGATGTGATCTTGAGATGTCAGTTTATGTTCGCTTTACTTTTAAGCTAAGAGCTTGTGATTTAACCATTTCGTGAGTTCTGGAACAAATACGTTCAAGACATGCCGTTACACCATTACAACATTACTTAACCCTTTAACGCCCAAGTGCACTGTCAAGAGACATGAACTTAGAGGCTCATATTACTGATAAAAAAAATAACTAAATCATGTATTCCCATGTTTTCGAGGTCGCTTTTTCGAATGGAATCGTTAAAATTTGCAAAAAAATTGATGTAACCTTCAATTTTTAACAAAATGCGATTTTTTTCAAGATTCCTTTTTTTAAATCGCAATTTCAGCTATGTTATCGTCCTTTATACCACTCAAAAACAAATAGAAACGTGCACTCGAAACGTGTACTTGAAGGAAACGCAATGGGAACAATTTAATTTTCTCATTTTTGAGGTTACAATAACTAGATATGACAAACTTCAAAGGGTGATATTTCTCGTTTTTTACCAGTTGCGGGATCATTGACGCAAAAGAAGAATTTTGAAAAATTATTAGTGCCTTTGGGGTTTTTGGGGTCACTGATCACGATCCTGATGTCAGAATTTCAAAATTCAAGATGGCGGATCCAATATGGCCACCATCCCGAATCAAATTTCAAATTTTTCGGTTATTTTGCCTCAAACTTAACTGTAAACTAGGGGTTTTCGGGGTCGCTAATCACGATCCCGATCCCCAGAATTTCAAAATTCATGATTTCGAAATTTGCCTCAAAATGGTCGCCATGTCATATCTACCATCTTGAATTTTGAACCTCAACATGTTTCTCTAAACAGAGCCACAGATCTAGTCAAATCTTGGTAAAAATCCATTCCATCATAAAAGCTGTTGGTTCTGCTGCCATTACCATATTTAATATACTTATTAGTAAATTCTTCTGTAAAATCTTCAGATCTTGACAGTTCCAAGAGTAAAAATTCGATCGATTCCGCGGCATAATTTGAGTCCAGGCGGGGCAACCGGGCAGGAGCCCCGGGGCCCCCACACATTGAGGGCCTCCACAAACCTTGGATTCAAAAATTTAATAAATATACAAAATTTTAATTTTTAAGAAAGTAATGAGTAATGAAATATATCCAAACAAGGGATATTTCATCCTATGTCAAATCTATTCAGTGGTGGAACTACAAAATTTAGACCTCTTGCAAAATTCAATAGACGCAAAATTCAAAGTTTGGATACGGGGTAAAATGTACACCCGTTAAGGCGCAAAATGACAGCTAAGTTCGAGATGAAATGCAAGCTTTCAAAGGGCAACATGCAAAAGGTTCCAAGCGCAAATTATTTTATTTCCAAAAGACAAAATGCGAGAATGTCCAAGCGAAAATAATTTTATTTTATATGTGCGAGAAGGTCCAAGCGAAAATTATTTTATTTAAAAGGGGCAAAATGCAAGAGTCCAAGCGGTAATTTTTTTATTTCCAAAGGGGCAAAATGTGAGAATGTCCAAACAAAAATTATTTTATTTCGACATCGAATCTATTACTCCTGGACTATTAGAAGTTCTACTAATATTACGTATAATACATACATAGATATGTGTGTACATATTGTACATAAACACGTATGCAGGCTCTTAGCATATATTTTATTGTTTTAAATTAATACGCGGCCTTATCTTATCAGTAACCGATACGTTGTGTCATACGGTAAGTTCGGCACCGCGACGTTTTTTTCGTTTTACAAATTCTGCACCAAATTCCACGTTGGGCAACAAGAAAAGTGTCAATAAACGAACGAATAAAGCAACATTGCCGCGTTGCGACAGCGCTGGCGAACTCGGGCAAAAAATAGAACGTAAGTAGGTAATAAAAGTAACATATTTTAGTAGTGTTTACAATGGGTATATAAATAAAACGTTCTGAGCGGTAAATGTTTTTACGTCGGGCAATACACGGATTATATTTAATAATGTTGACATTGCCAGCCGCACGAAATCGTTGTCCTGTGTGGAAACCGACTTTGATATCGTGACATTTCATTATCACAATAGATTAAAGCGAGATGCTAAATTGGGCACATTAAACAAATACGCCTGTAAATATGTACATATATGCGAGCCGTGAGAGGTGCGAGAGGGGGCCTGTTTCTCTTTGCCGAAGGATTTTTCTAATTTCGCCCGATGTATCCTCGCGTATGTCCGCGATCGTACGTACAGTCATAGATAAAAAGAAGAGATAGATGGAACTCTCTCATAGAATTAAATGAAACCGTGAAGCGCCATCTCTTGAATTGGTCTCAAACTAATTTTAACTAATATGGCGGATGGTGCTATATTCAAAAAAATATTCAAAAATAAAATACAGTTTGCGGACTCTTAAGAGTTCCATTACGGACAAAACGTATGTATATGAGAATAGCATTATCATACTTGGTTACATAAAGTTTTTTATCCTTATCTAGCATAAACTAAATATGATTTTGCTATTCTTGTCATATAATATATATACGTTTCGTCCATAAGGGAACACTTAAAAAAGTCCACAAACTGTATTTGAAACCGTTCCTCAAGAAATAATGTCTAAAAAATAAATTTTAATGACATGCTGTGATGAAAAAGGAGGATATTTGAGATATTGAAACCATTAAATACCAAAATCAATTGTTTTAGATGTAAGATTCCTTTATTCACAACCACATTTATACGCATTCACAATCACATTTATACACAAGACACAATCACATTTAAGAATTATTTCCAACTAGCCATTTATATAAACTAAAAAAAGTAAAGACAAAACTTTCTTTACATGAAGTTTCATTTATAACACACATCTGGTACCAGTTCTAGTTCCCCTACTTGTAATGTAATATTAACTCAACTAATTTCTGTCTCAAATAAGAATATATAATACCCAATAAACAAATAAAACACAAAATAAATTAACACATGGAAACAAATTAAACACAAAACTACAAAACTTAGGTTTGTTTTGGTTTTACTTAGAAGCAATTCAATCGATACGCCCAGATAAATATTGACGTAAGAACATAACGCAAATTATAAATATTAAACATTTGGGCGCATGGACTGAACTAGTTCTTCAGGACTACCAATCTCTTTTTTAACAGTACCAACTATACATAACTAACTAAGCTGGTTGCGCCATCTATAGAGTTGGTCTCATACTAAATATCACATTTCAGGTAGGCTCATAAGAGTGAACAGCCCCTGCGTACAGTCAGCAACAAAAGTCATGCATCATACATCCACTTTTTAAGGTTGCTTAAGGGGGTCTTTGCACTTATGTACAGCAGCGAAAATGCCAAGTATTTTTGGGAATTTATTGTAGGAGAACTATGAAAGCCAGGATTGTGGAATAGGGCTCATATTAGAAAGCAAACTCTCAAGTATTCGATAACATTTTTTGTTGTCATTTAGAAAAAAATAAATGTTTACTTTGAAAAATTCGGACATATTTTTTGCGGAGACCAAACGGTGTACCTGATTGGTGAGGCTGCATTCATCTGAAACAAACGCAACAATTTTTTTTTAGTTGTTTATACAATTTTCAACAATCTGTACCGTGGGTTTTCAAAAAATTGAAAAATTCGATTTTTGGCAGGAGTTTTAAAAATATATATTTTTTCGATATTTTCTCCACTTAATTGTTGATAATAAACAAATGGAAAAAGATACTGAAAAATAGATGTGTAAATTAAATTAAACAATGAGACTGGCAACGTAGCGCCCAATCTAGCAACACTGCGGAGACGGAAGGGCGGTAGGTTACCATCTAATGCACCTTCAACTCAAGTTTGAACTTTTTAGAATAATTTGTTTGTTCTTTGTGACTGTTTTCGTAAACCGTTTTTTTTGTAATGCGTTTTAAAAATATTGACATTAATTTTGAGCGACGGTGTGCTATCAGGTTTTGCTTCAGACTTGGACACAGTGCAACGGATCCTTTTGCAAAACTTCAACACGCCGAGGCAGTGTTTTTTTCAAGGCCCAGGTTTTTTAAGGCATTCTCAGAAAGAAGAGAGTCGATTGAAGATACTGGATATAATACGGGATCTTGTGCATTCAGATCGTCGGTTGACGGCAAGAATGATCGGGGAAGAGTTAAATTTGAATCACACCACTGTTCATCAGATTTTGACTAATTCATTGGGGATGAGAAGAATCTGCGCAAAAATGGTTCCAAAAAACCTTTCGCAGGAACAAAAGAACATTAGGAGAGAAAGGTGTCTTAACTTTTTGGAATCCATTGAAAATGATCCCCATTTTATGGACTGGTGATGAGACTTGAGTGTTTGAGTACGACCCGGAAACCAAGTGCCAAAGCATGGAATGGCACACTTTAAGCTCTCCAAGTCCCAAAAAAACAAGAATGAGCAAGTCGAAGATCAAATGCATGTTGATAGCCATGGAATTGTCCACAAAGAGTTTGTGGCTCCAGGTCAAATAATAAATCAACACTTTTACAGAGAGGTTCTTGAAAAACTTCGAAAAAGGGTCATGCGTGTGAGACCAAACATCAAGGACAACTTTATGTTGCATCATGACAATTCACCTTGTCATACAGCCATTTGAGTAAACGAGTGTTTAGCCAGTAAAAACATTCCTGTGGCTTCTTAGCCTCCTAATTCGTCTGACTAGAGTCCTTGTGACTTTTTCTCTTCCCGATATTGAAAAATCACCTCAAGGGACGTCATTTTGGGACCATAGAAAACATTCAAACGGCTGTAACCAACCAGCATTGCTATGAGGAATGGAAGAACCGTCTCCAGCGCTGTGTGGCTTCCCAAGGAAGTTATTTTGAAGGAGACAATACTGAATTGTAATTCTATTCGAATAAAATAAATTAAAAAAAAAACAGCCTCGTTACTTAATTTACACACCTCGTAAATGTGTTTTCATTTACGACAAGAAACGGCACCAAAAAAACCAAATGTGAAATAAAATAAGACATTTTTAAAGCGTAGTAAATTTTACATTATAAAATGCTGAACATGCAAGAGCTAAAATCTTGGGAGTTTATAAAGTTGAGTACGGTTTATTACTAAGTTCTTATTTGTATTAGAATATGTCCTCAATAATAGTAGGTTGATAATATTTTTTATTTGGATGTATTAGTAGATCAAATGACATTTTGGGAAAGTAAGAAAGGTGTGTTGCCTTCACAAAAATTACTTTAAAATCTCCTTAGAAAAACTCACTTCCTATGGTAAATCGATCACCCTATACGTCCCAAGTCGATGAGCTGGCTGTACATCCTAAGCTGGAAGAATCCACTGCGGAGGTAAAGGCCGTACGCTTGCGATACTCTATCTCACTCTCTCTCGCCGTTTGACCGCCATTTTTTACGTTTGCGGAACACCGAGACGCGGAATTATTGTTTGAAAGAGACATTTTTGCCGTCTCGTGTGCCTACGATTTGGTGAAATCGAAACCCACCGGCCTGAAGCTGTCACCATAAAGTCGTGGTTAATAATGATAATTGAGCTGTAATTGGTATTTGAATTGACTAAAGTATTTGTACCTGTAAAATGATTATTTAAAAAATATTCGTTGTACTTTCTTCAAAATGTATGTAGGTGTATAATTTATCAAGACAGTTCACGTCATGTTTTCTACCAATGAGAGGTAATCTATGTTGAATTACATCCAACAACAGGCTGTTTAGATAGACGAGAAATAGTTCGCAGTCCACGTTGATTTGGCAGTACCAGCAGCTTTCTGTTGCGTTTACATGACAGATAAAGTATGCTGGCTCATCCTGTACCTAAAGTTAACATTTATCGAGAAAGTTAAGACTGACTCTCATAAAACGCACTAATAATAATATGCATATATTTATTAAAAATGCAATTAAGAAAATTAAAGAAAAAAAAACATTAAAAACTACTCTACTTGATCTATAGGGTGGGCCATCAGATGGTTTCTTTTTTAAAATTGCTATTAAAACTACATCGTTGAATATTTTTAAATGATTGTTGCTTTATTCAAGAAAGTATGCCTTCCCATTATTTATGAAAAAAATTTTTAGTTAAATGGCCGCCGCGGCTGGCTTGGCAATAGTTCATTCTTTTCACCCAATTTTGCAGTACATATTCTCTCGTATTATATGTGGCTCTATTGCACGAATAACTCGATTGATGTTTACCTTCAGTGCGTCAATTGTTTGTGGATCGTTGCAGTAACAACGGCCCTTAACATGTCCCCACAAAAAATAGTCCAGCGGTGTTAAATCCCAGCTGCGCGATGGCCAATTAATGTCTCCAAAACGGCTGATAACACGGTTACCGAATTTAGTGTGCAAAAGATCGATTGTTTCACGGCTTGTGTGACACGTTGCTCCATCCTGCTGGAACCAAAGCTCGTCCAAGTCCAAATCGTCCAATCGTGGCCACCAAACATCAGTTAATATGTCTCTGCAACGCATTCCATTTACTGTAACGCTATTACCATCTTCATTTTGAAAGAAGTACGGACCAATGATGCACCACTCCAAAACCCACACCAAACAGTCACTCTTGCAGGATGCATTGGCTTCTCTATGACTACGTGTGGATTTTCGGAACCCCAAATCCTACAGTTCTGTTTATTAACATCTCGTCCAAGATAAAAATGAGCTTCGTCCGAAAAACTGATTTTTCGATTACGAAGTGGATGGTCATTTTCCTTTACCTCTTGAGTAAGTTGCAACTTGTAAGCAAATAATCCGAGGTCTTTATGCCATATTCTCCTCAGAGAAGTGCGACTGACATTAAGTTGTTGTGCGCTGTGACGAGTTGAGGTTCTCTTCTCAGCAATTCTTTCAGCTGTGCGCACCAGACGAGCACGTGAATGACTTCTGTTATCCATAAGCAAGCCAGTTTCGTGAACTTTCCTTAAGAACTTTCTTACACCAGACGCTGACGGAGCTTCATTTCGACCAAAAATTGTTCTCAATTTTCTCACTGTCTCTGCAACACAGCATTCACTTTATAAATAATTTTTCAATATCTCCCAACGTTGTTCAAGCGTAAAACGATCCATTTCTTACAGCGGAGGTTAGACACCACACATATGTCAAATGTCAAGAGCGTCAGTGTTGGCAATGTAGAAATAACACTCAGTTTAAAAAGAAACCAATAGACCCACCCTTTAGATTGTAGCAAATGTTCGAACTGTGCCACGTCCACTTCTTGACAATGATCAAGGCGCAATTAAAGAATGTTACGTATAGTTCCACAGCGTATTTCTTGAATTTCGTATCTAATTTCATTTTTTAATTCTTCTGTACTGTTGTATATTTTAAATAACTTCACAAAAAGAAGTTCATTAGAGTTAGCTCAAGCAACCTAGCAAGCCATTCTAAATGTGGAGACGCGCCATATTGTTAAAACCAAATTAACATAAGACATAAGTAGAGTCCGGCAAGTGTACCAGAACGCTGGGTCGGACTCGAATTGCGTCATGTCATTGACGGAAGGACATATGAGAGACCAAAAAGACAGGAGTAAAATGTGTTAAAATAAATACATAATAATTACAAATGTTTGAGCGTACGTTGCCACAACCAGTAGTCTTTCTGCATTTCTTCTCGTTAAACGTGAGCAATTTGGCCTGTACATATGGTTGCAGAAGGAAAATGATCGTTCCATATCTGCTGAAGTTAAAGGTGCCAATTCAAAATAGTTCACACAGAATTTCGCACAGTTATTTGTGTCACTAACAGTTGTTTGTTGTCGCTTACATCAGTACATTATTATTTTTTACATCTACAGAAGACGTACAAGTGCACGTGTTACTACTATTTCTATACTTTCAACCGTTGTTTGCAAAACTGTTGTTTCTTTGATGTCTTCCCGAGTATTTTCCATGGCACATTGATTATGTATTCTGTAAATACATTTTACGCAATGTATGGCTACTAGTCAATGGAAAATCGGATACACATTTGGCAAAAAACCCGTCTAGAGTGAATAAATATAGTCGACCACGTTCCACGAAAGTCTACATGCGCAAAACATTATGCACAAATCAAATCAAAATTCCTCTTTTGTAACAGTATCAGTAATATTTCGTTGATAGATATTTGAATCTAAATGTCTTTCACAGTCTTGGCGTCTACAAAATATACATATGTATATCGACGATTGCAAGGAATACATAAAATGTAATCCGTTTATTGTTGTCGTCGTCCGTGTATTGTTTAAATCGTCGTAATTTGCATTCAACTCTGTCAGTCTATTCACAAATGGTAACGACTGTGCCATTATTTCAAAAATCCACAAAAAAACAGTTAATGTCAATACACTACACGAACTCGCGAGTTAGTCACTCACGACACATAATTATTTTGAACTCGGCGTTCTACCGACAATCCGCTCGCATCGAGTTAACGTAAAATACTACGGAATCGTCGTACGCGGCGTGGCTAAACTGCATACGGGTATCCCGGAATCTCGCCACGGGAAAGTTCCGGTACGCGTTACTAGGCACGGTCAGTGGCGTACGTATGCGCGGGCAAGAAATACACGCGTACATAATTTACAAGGCGCTTAAAAAACACGGTTTATACTTTGATTATCATAGAGTTGTATAGTGCCAACCCTGCGTCGTGGCACACTTTCCGGACCCTAAATATACGTTTGGAATGCAGTTTTCGCTCGAATCCCAACCTCAAACCGTAAAGATTTCTGTACTAACCTATCTAAACCTGTCGTCTCGTTTATTTTTGTACAGTAATCGCCCTGACTTGCAGTAGAGTGGATGTGCCCGCATCTATTAGCCGCAAGAAGTATTTCGTCATTTGCCGTTTCGTCACACCTTTGTTATGAAATGGAGTTAGTAAAAAAAATAAAGAAAAAAACGTTACATAACTCTGCTGCAATGGAATACCTGGCGCGTTATTAACTGCAAACTTTTTCTCCGTCCGAGTGTATTAAACGCTTTCACACTTTCCACGGTTTCGGCTGTGTGGAAAGATCGGATGTATATATATATATTATTAAACAATCGGCAAGTCGAGCGTGACAGATATGACGAATCGGACATGGGCACGAAGAGGCCTTGCGGCTTCAGTCCGATAGGCAGAGACTGTTATGTGTTCTTGAAACATATAGGGCTAGTTTTGACGGTGTCCTATGTATTTTTTTGCGTAGAACACAATGCGCGGGGTCCGTAGAACTGAAACCGTCCGCTAATTTTTTGAATTAACAATTTGTGAAAAAAAAACGTATTTTTTTCAAATTTCCGCTTATATTTCCTTTCCTTATAGCTTATGCATATAAGAAGTTGTAGCCTATTGAATTTCCAAAATTTTAAGCCCAACCCGAAGTCTCCAAGTGCTATTGTTAACTTGCAAATGACTGCTGAAGTTGAAAAAGTGCTTTTTTTTCACTATTTTTTTTACTTCGAAATTTGGGCGGCTATGATCATGAAATTGGAGGCTGTTATTTGGAGTATGAAGTTACAAAAAAAAAATCAGCTCGATCCGTTAATAACTTTTCGAGTAATTAACGATCGAATTTGTTCACAAGCCTTAATTAAGAATGACGCCATTTCTTTGTTTATTGTACGATATTGACCGGGTTGGGCTAGAAAAACCATACATCTCTTCAAGTTTGACGTACTCTTTGAGATTTTGTGAAATATTAATTTGGGCCAGTTTTGTAACATTTTCTACACGACTACCTTCTTCACGCGACGTATGCATATATATTTTTTAGCATTGCCGTTCCGAAATTCTCGGAATTGTGACTATAATATCTTGAAAGTACGCTTCAAGACGCGTATTTCAAAAAAATTGCGGCAACGCTAAAACAATATATACGTCGCGTCAAAAAAGGTAGTCGCGTAGAAAACGTTACAAAACTGGCCCAAATATATTTTTTTAAATCTCAAATAGTCTCGCGAACTTGAAGAGATTTATGATTTTTCTAGCCCAACCCGGTCAATTTCGTACAACAAACAAAGAAATGGCGTTATTGTTAATTAAGGCTTGCAGAAAAATTCGATCGTTAATTACTCGGAAATGAAATTTCATTATCATAGTCGTCCTACTTTCGAAGTAAAAAAATAGTGAAAAAAATTTTCACTATTCACCTTTTTCAGTTTCAGCAGTCATTTGCAAGTTAACAATAGCACTTGGAGACTTCGGGTTGGGCTTAAAATTTTGGAAATTCAATAGGCTACAACTTCTTAAATGCATATGATATATAAAATATATCCACCATTCCAAATTACTCCAAACCACTCGCCAAATTAGATCCATAATACGAGTATGCCTGATAAAATCTAGCTCCGAGAAGTTGATCCCACAAAGTTGACAGGATATAATAAAGACTTGTCCGTGATTGCCCATTATTGCCTACCAATTAAATATGATTGTCCATTTTCGTGTAAAAAAAAAATAATGAAATATTTTGCGGGGGAAAATGCTCATTTTTCCGCGAATAAGTCAAAACTGATTGTCGAGAATGCTCGAATCACGAATCCAAAGTCCAAATTGGAAAATAGAAAGTGATCAAAAATCATAATTTAAGCCATAAATAGTCATTTCTCGAATTCGATTTCAAGTGATTAAATTAAAAATCCAAAATAAAAAAATCAAAGGAACTAGTTCAATATGGTGTCTTAATTTAGGCTTAAGTGTCCATTTTCTAGATTTAGAGGAAAGGAAAAATATGCGTGTAAATTAAGCAATGAGACTCTATTAATTTGTTTTATTCGAATAGAATTACAATTCAATAATGTCTTCTTCAAAATAAGTTCCTTGGGAAGCCACACAGCGCTGGAGACGGTTCTTCCATTCCTCATGGCAGTGCTGGAACTCATATACTGGAATAGCCTTCAGATGGTCGGTTACGGCCGTTTGAACTACTAGTTAAAGACCATTCCATGCTTTGGCGCTTGAAAAACCTGGGAAGAAACCGCAGAAAATCCTGGGCTCTTGAAAGAACACTGTCTACGTAGAGGGTGTTGAAATTTTGCAAAAGTATCCGTTGCGCTATGTCCAAGTTTGAAGCAAAACCTGATAGCACACCGTTGTTGAAAATTAATGTCACTCATTTTTAAAACCCACTAAAAAACAGGTTTACGAAAAAAGTCACAAAGAAAAAACAAATGACTCTAACAAGTTGAATCTTGTACTGAAGGTGCATTACATGTTAACCTACCGCCCTTCCCAGTCCCGTCTCCACAGTGTTGCTAGATCGGGCGCTACGTTGCCAGTCTCATTATTTAATTCACACACCTCGTAAAAACATTATTTCCTAATCACAATTTTATATTTTTATTAAATATAAAATACATTTTATATGGACCTACATATGTAGTAAATTCGTCACTATTAGTATGGTCAGTCCGGTTTAGGGAACAATTTTTATCTTTCCTATACTCATTAAGCTGTATTGAGTTAAATTTGGTTATTTTAGATTTAAAGTGAGTTTTGTGAAAGTCTTGTGATTATGAAATAATGTTTTTGTATCTTTTCATTCCTCAACTCGTTATGTTAGATTTCGTAACCAATGCTTGTAAGGACATTTTTTTGTTACCTAAAAGGAGATCTAGAAAATGGACACTCAAGCCTAAATTAAGAAATCATATTGAACTAGTTTCTTTGATTTTCTTATGGTGGATTCCAGATTTGTGATCACTATCCTGTAAACCCCCCTGAACTTATGGCTTAAATATGGTCGTTTTATTTTTGATCATAAAATCGGTTTTATCATGACAGAAAACGGAAGTCTGAAATTCTCTCCTAACGATGCTTCTTTACTTATGTTATAATTTTGGGACCATTTTACCCAAAATGCAATTTACAGGAAATCCAATTCTGATGGGACAAAACGGACTCCAAAACCGGATTTAGCGACGCAAAAACACCCCCCAAAACCTATTCAGTCCCAGTAAATTTCTGAACAGTTTTTTATTCACCAGTGTTGTTAAATTTGTTGACACAAATAATACTCTTAACAATACCGGGTGTCCCAGAAATTTGGGACCCATTTTGATCGTAAATATTTTTTTGACAGAGCGAACTTAGAAGGCTACAGTTTTCGCCAGTCGATTTAGTATTCCAAACAATTATTTTCATGCAATATTAAAACATTGTTACTTGTCCTACAGGGTATTTTTGATACATGGTCAAATTCGACGTTAAAATTCGCTACTATTTTGAATGCATCACTCTGTATCTGCTGCATACATTTTACATACCTACATTCTTGGAAAGCGGAAGAATGCAGCTTTTGTTTGATGTAAAAATATATAGTGTTGTATTCAAAATGGTGGTGAATTTTAATGTTGAAATTGACCATATTTTAAAAACACCCTGTAGGGCAAGTAACAAGTTTTCAACATAGTACGAAAAAAAAAATATTGAAAACGTAAATCAATTGGCGAAAACCGCATCCTTCTAAGTTTTCTCCGTGAAAAGATATTTACGATAAAAATGAATCGGAATTTTCTGGGACGTCCAAAACACGATGTTTTTAGAAATCAAATTACTAACCTACTTTGAAAATAAAGTGTTACAAACTGTACATTTTCGGAAAGCGGAAGATTGCAGCTTTTATTTGGTGGAAACAGATATAGGGTGTTGTATTTAAAATAGTAGCGAATTTTGACGTTGAATTTGACCATCTTTGAAAAACACCCTGTAGGAGAAGTAACAATGATTTAACTACGAAAAGAAACTTTTTGAGATACTAAATCGAGTAGTGAAAACCGTTCGCTCCGTCAAAAGATATTTACAATCAAAATGGGTCAGAAATCTCTGGGACACCCGGTACTTACATAATTCCATACATTACCATCGGAGCTACAACTGTACACAAAAATTGCGACTGCATTACGCCATTTTTAACATTCCACCCGATTTATTGCAAAGAAATTTAACGGTCAAACGGTTTTAAAATTTAATTTCGGTACCATTATATTAGTTTACTTCTTTGGAAACGACTTTTTTTGTCAATTTATTCATTTCAATAATGGCAACAATCTTTAATAGTAAACCGCCGAGGTGTTTGTGTAATTTGAAGTGCGCAAAAAACGCTCGACCCGAAATAAATATCTAAATTACTACGGATCGAGGAGGGAACAGGAAGTTTTCGAGAAGGATGTCGGGAATCGGAAACGGCAAAAAAGGCAGGACAGATATGCTCGCCGTTTAGCAAAAGCAGTTTCGTTTTCTGCTTTTTCCTCGACCGATCAATAACAGATCGGATTCTCCCGTATTTTTATCGTTCCGCAAAACATTTCCATGGGTTATGTCATCGGAATGTTACACAATTCTCTAAATCTACGCCCCAAAAGAGGCAATACAACGGAATGAATGCCTTAAAATATTTCTCTTTAATCCAAGGGTCCAAGAACCTTGAAAGCGATTTAATATTTTTTTTTTGGCTTAAAACATACCTTGAATCTTCTAAAATATGAGGCGAAAAATTTTATACATCAAAAAAAGTTTTTGTTTGAAATTTTGCGCTTTTCCCAAAGTAGCGCCGCCAATGCAATATTTATGGATGAAATTTTTTTTTTGTACTTGGTAATATATGACCAATAACACCCTTACAGCGTTTTTTCTTATTACCTTTCCTTTAATCCGAAAAAAAAATCTTCAAAAAAGCGTTTTTTTAGGCTGTTACAGTGTCATCATCTTGAAAGTACTAACACATAAAAGTATCTGCCTACTCGACTGTAAGGCACAGCGGTCGAGGTGAGAGATTGAAAATGTATTTTTTTAGTGTTAATAATAAACCTTTCTCGAGCCGTACTTGATACAGTTATTATTTATTTTCCCAAAATTATCCAGAGTTGTTAACACTTGTTTATAGAATTTCCATTCTAAATTGAAAATAGATACTTATACGAGGTAGGATAAGGATATATCAGTTTACTAACACTTTGTATGGAACTAAATACGCGTTTCTATACTGATCTTTACCTGTATAGACCGTATCGTAGTCAACGTTGCCTTGACGAGCGCCTGTCACTTAAGAAGTGGGCGGAATCTACACTTCATTGGTCATTGTCGCTACTCTGGTAGGGGGAAATATGTCACCAGACACCACCTCCAGTCGACCCAGTTGATTACGTTGGCGGTAAAACACGGGTTATAACCACGCTATCTTTGACCGACTGTATACAAAAAACCGTTGTTTTTGTGAGTGGTTTGATGCTTTATATTCTGTGCGCGTACAAAAACGGCGAAGTGGGTTTTTAAAAGGTTTAAATTATACAAACTTTTATTTTATTTGCGTCATAATTAAATCATTAAAAAATCTATATTTTTTATCAATGCCTCTTTCATAAACATGGCTTTCTGGAGGCCTTTCGAAACAGATGAAAATAACGTAGCTTCAGATATAACCAGCGAAAATGTCGAAACTGTCGAGTACGATGAATTAAAAAATAAAGACTTACATTGTCAAAGTCAGCGTATTATTTTAAACATATGAATGCCTAAAAGCGACGTTAATTACTTATTATTACCTATCCCTAAAAGTTATTATTCGAGCACGCCCATGGAATCATAAAGTTGCACTGCTTTTTTTGTTCCCCAGGCGTATTTATCATTTTCAATTCAGAATAGATGGACTATACACTGGAATTCCTCCCTAAATACTACAAGGAAAGGCGTATAGAAACGGGTAGACGTCTTCCGCGCACGTACGTACATACAGGGTTGGAAAGTCCAAGATTTCAAAGCGGAGCATTAAAAGATAGAAAAGAATAGACTCTGACAGATAGAGGAACTGACGGAGAAATATTATATCCATAGTTGCCAGACTGACATGTCATTATAAAGCTGTTATTCTCTGTCTTTCGTGATAGGCTAGCAATAAAATATGTAGGCGGGACGCCCCGCCCATAAATTATAATGCGCACGTGTGAATTGAATTATTAAATCGTTATTGGTCTACGGAAAATAAGCACGAGTATTCCTGTGCGTACGCAGTATCCCGAGAAGTTAAATATTTGGGTTGATATTTTAGGCGATTCCATCGTTGGGCCATTTTTTATAAACAGTTCCTTAAATGCCAACAAATATTTAACAAATAAAACTGTTTACGGACATGAACATGAAAGACCACGAAATTTAAATGATTTACGGGCCAGAATTGTAGAAGCCCTAAATAATATTTCCCCTGAAGTGTTAGAACTAGTGTTGTAAGAATACGTATAAAAAATTCCGTTCAATCCGAATATCAAACTATTACGTATTAATCCGAATAGTTGCCAACCGCAATACGGAATCGAAATTATTACGAACGCTGTCAAATGCTGGAAGGTAGCGTGGATATCGTATCCGACGAAGTCTCGGACGAAGTAAACATAATACGTAATAGTACGATGATACGAATACGAACGAGGTCCGAGGGAATACGGAATCCGGAATTATTACGGATTATGATGCGATGCCGTGCCGTGTGCCGTGACATTGCGTATAGAAGGTCCTATCCGTATTCCGTAAGCCCAGAAAAGCACGTATGCAAATTAATACGTATTAGTGAATTCATCCGAATAGTCTTTTAGTACTATTACGAATTATCCGAATATTTACAACACTAGTTAGAACGCGTAAGAACTGAGTTTTACGATAGACTAGGTTTTTGCGAAGCACAAAGGGGCGACATTTTTGAACCACTTATTCAATAGGCATTTTTTTTCTTTCTTTCGTCTTATAACCGGGTTGATTTATATTTTTATTTTTTTATTTTTTATAGAACTTCAATTTTATTTTCTTGCAGACCGGTTAATTAAGGAATACAAACATTTGAAAATAAATACAATTATGTTCGTACACTTCTTTTAAGTGTATGAGATAATTGTAAGTCAGAATTACGTAAGAATTTCGTTTCATACAGCTAAGTCGATGTACACCCCCATAGCTGCGAAAAAGTCCTGAATCCCACTCATATTCGACGATAGGCGTGTAGGCAATAGCCCTCTCTACTTTCTATTAGGTCTCGTACGTTTCCAATACGTGCACAAGCGTGAATCACTGTTGCATCTAACTGTCTTTCTCTGTCCTTACTGGTGTCTTTTAACTTATTCTCTTCTACACATGTATCGTCAATATGTAAAGGTGCAATTTCCTAGAGTGTATGTACGTCCGTCCGTCCGTAAAAAGCGTATTCGAGAGTGTCACCCGATCCGCGTTACATTCGTTTTCCCCCCACGCGTGCACACATAATAACCATTATGCTAATCATTTGTTGTCGCAGTCCTCAGCGCGGCGAGGCAGAGCAGGCCGCGCGCGATCAAGTGAGCAATGCGCGCCGATTGCGTGGGACGCGTACGTTTTTTCCAGCCGGTGCCGAGTTAAAAGCGGGCCACTTGTGTGTGTGTGTGTCGACGGAGCGCGTTCGAAGTCCGATTTACCCAGCCACATAGCGCGCAGAACGTTGAACTTGCGCTACGACTACAACTCAGCGGTCTCGGCATTAGTAGCATGTCGGGCGGACACCCGATTACGGCACAACAGGAACAGCCGGTCGGAGCGCGACGTTGCCGCTGCGCGCCAACTGAGCGGGATCGAACCTCGAGTGGTACGGAACGTGGTGACAGATGCTCGCGACGCGCCTCACCCTGCCCCGCCCTCCAGCCGAAAAGAGCTTTTTTTCTGTTCTACGGAGATGAGGTAACGTGGACTGAGGCGTGGAAATGCCCGAGGCACGAATAGCCCAATCAACGGGGAGAAAACCGGTCACTAATTGTTATCAGCAAACAAAAAATATGGTCGTATAGAGAAAAGGATTCTAAGAAAGATAGCGTTTCTTGCTACTCGAGTTTTAATGGCGAACATAACCAAAAAAAAATCGCAAAAGTCAAAAAAACGGTTTTTGCAAATAAAAAAAAACTTCGTCCTACACAAGAAAGTTAAATTAGAAAGTTGTAGGTCTCAAAAATGCGCGTCGAATGAGATTTGAACGAAAAAAATCGGTTCAAAAACATTTGAGAAACGTTTAAAAAAACGTCAAAAATCGCGTTTTCGTATTTTTGCTGTATAAATTCCAATTTTGTTTGAACAGACTTCTTGTTATCTACAAGTATAGCCCAAGATAAGCGGAAAATGATCCTTTTTTTCACAAATTCAAAGAAGTTTTATTTTTTCGAGTTATAACGATTTAAAAAAATACGTTTTCAAAAATCAGCTTTTACAGAGGCAAAAATGATCGTACAGAAACGATCATTAGCTCATTTTATTCGCGAAGACTTTTGCTTAAAAAAATGCGTTGTAAAATTGTATCATTTTTTCGAACTGGGTTTTTTTCGAATAACTTTTTAATTTTGATTTAACATTTTTGGCCGTTGCATATTAGAAAACTGGCATTCAAAACACGCATTTAAAAACAAATTAAGGTCCTACGACCTCAGGGAGCCGAGATAATTTTTTTTAAGCGGAGGAAAAGATAATTTTGCGAGCGCGATCGATTTGAAATCGTGTTTAGTTTTCGATGCGCCCAAGCGGAGTGTCACCACTCTGTCGCTGTGCGCTGGCTAGCGCGTGCCGCACCCAACGCTGTACTTTCGCAAACAATTATGTCAACTTAATTTATGCGAAATGATTTGAAATATATTTTTTAAAAAAAGTAAAAATCAGATCTATTTCGTGTAAAAATTAAGTCAATCGGACGTATACAGCGCTGTCAGGAATTAAAAAAAAATGCTCGGCTCCCTGAGGTCGTAGGACCTTCATTTTTTTTTTAAATGCATGTTTTGAATGCCAGTTTTCTAATATGCAACGGCCAAAAATGTAAAACCAAAATTAAAAAAGTTATTCGAAAAAAAACCGGTTCGAAAAAAATGATTCAATTTTACAACGCATTTTTTATGCAAAAATTAAATAAAAGCGGTTTGGTTTTTTTAATAGCATGAAAGTACAAGTCTTCGCGAATAAAATGAGCTAATGATCGTTTCTGTACGATCATTTTTTGCCTCTGTAAAAGCTGATTTTTTGAAAACGTCTTTTTTTTTTAATCGATATCTCGAAAAAATAAAACTTAAATTTTTGAAAAAAGGATCATTTTCCGCTTGTTTTGGGCTATACTTGCAGTTAACAAGAAGTCTGGTCAAACAAAATTGGAATTTATACAGCAAAAATACGAAAACGCGATTTTTTGACGTTTTTTTTTTAATTTTTCTGAAATGTTTATGAACCGATTTTTTTCGTTCAAATTTCATTCGACGCGCATTTTTAAGACCTACAACTTTCTAATTGAACTTTCTTATGTAGGCCTTGAAGCAAAAAAACCGTTTTTTTGACTTTACGAATTTTTTTGGTTATGTTCGCCATTAAAACTCGATTAGCAAAAAACGCTATCTTTCTTAGAATTTGTTTCTCTATACGACCATATTTTTTGTTAATAACAATTAGTGACCAATTAACATGGGCGCTTTCGCTCGTTGATTGGACTAACTAAACGAGTTAGAAGATACACAGTAACCTGCGAAAGTATTCGTACAGTCTTTGAAGGCTGCTTAAATTCTGAAAATTTTCGGACCACAGTCTTGATTGATTTTTTTTGCTTTTCGTGGGATTACAGCGTGTCAAATTTTACGTCTAGTAAGCCCAAGTTGAAGGTACATACATCGATTACGTGAAAAGATATCGCAAAAACAGTAATTTTGCCGTGTTTTCAAAAAACCGTGAGCAACTCCGAAAATATTAAACTGTTTTTAAGTTCCTGGACTTCAGAGGGATATATTCAGAGTATCTATCTGACGAATTAAGCCATTTTTTAAAAAATATTTCCAAGACATGAAAACTGTAAAATTAAATCGAAAATATAAGAATTCAAAACGTTTGTCTAGGAAAAAAATTTACAAAACCGCTTAGTTTTTTCAGATAGATACCCCTTGACTGCCGAGAACAAAGATCTTTGTTTTTTTCGACTTTGCCCAAACTGTCGGAAAGTCACAAATCTTTGTCCGATAAGTAAATGCTCTATTAACGACTGATAATGTGTAAAATGTAATCAACATGCGTTTTCCTATATTTTTGGGGATGCTGAATGACCAATTTTTCATTTTTTTAAAATATCTTTGTCCTCATACACTCAAGTTAATTTCTGTTCGGATTCTCCAAGTTTGTGTATTTATCAGAAATTATAGGATTGAGGCGAAATTTGGACAAGTCTCTGTGACTCGGTGCGTCGAAATACGTCGGAAATAATGTCTGAATTAAATGTTGGAAAACTGTAGATTGAGGATTTATGAGGTGATTCAACGACAAAATGTAGACTTAATGATAATTTGGCGTGTGTAAGACAAATTCAGATAACACCATGATGATCAGTGGGTCAAAATACGTTGGAATGATATTTCTAGTTAAAGTTGTCAGAGTTTCTAAGTTTGGCAGTCAGGACATATTTCAAGAAATTACCGTGGCAGTCAAAGGGTTAATATCTCGGTTAATATATTGTGATATTCACGGTTTTTTGAAAACAATCGACATATCTTGGGCATACCTTGGGACTTATTGGACTCGACCTTTAAAAAGCGCACGTACGAATACTTGCATTGATTACCGTAGTTGAATAACACTATTAATTTCCTCTTTGACAGGTGCTTCGTGCCTTCGGTACTTCCACGCTTGAATTAATCACTAACCACTGAAGGTTTGTAACAAATCTCACATAATTTTAACCATACCAAACAGCCAGTAAGAGTGTACTGAGAAAACGTATTTATAATTGTTTTGTTTCGTTAATCGACCATCAATCGTGTGTTCTTGAATGCAAACTTATTGTGTAGTAGGTGGTCCAGTCTCCGCTGAAATCGGTTATAGCTTGACACTTTCGGGGACATGCTTTCCACGAAATTTTCGACGTATTGCTTCGGAAGTGACTTCCGTGCTTCGTGAATATATCAAGAGAACACCAAAGTATAGATTTTTATCTTAAAAACATGAATTTTTTTGATAAGGTGACTGGGACCAGCAATCCAATGTGACCGCCATCTTAAATCCTTCCACTCGCTGCACATATTACGCCTGCGTATCGTGTAACTGTCCTCCTGAAGGCTCCAATTGTCGCTGTCGCTATCGACATCCTGTGACATATTCTGACTCTGATTCACTTGCTAACGAACGATGTCCCTTGGGATGCGAACTCAAAAAAACAGCCCTCAACTCAGCCTTCATAACGTTTGACATGCTTCTCGACACGCAAGGTTGAAATAAAACCGTTTTTCTCGTAATGCCTTTTTAACAAAGCCTCCTTCGACACTCACAGAATAAAGTAAAGAGCCATTCCCCGTTGGTAAGAGAATGTTTACGCTCTTACTCGACAGACTATGTACGTTTACGACTTGTGCGGTTTCCGTGGATTTTCCGGAGATCTTGCTCCGCGCGCGTCGACCTGGCAACGGCGCAGGATTGCCCCGAGACAAGTGGAAGCGTTCTGGCAACAGACCTCGGCCGGCTTTGATATTGCGGATTCGCCCGCTGAGCGATCGTTCACAACCGTTGTTTCACTCTCTCTCTTCGCGGGCAGCCGGCCGTACGTTGTGTTTTTGCCTTGCGCCGCGCGGCGAGACCTTGGTGGAATTTCTGCCGTCCGGTTCTCGCTATTCATCGCGCTCTCTCGACGTAAGCCGAATCGCTTAATAATGACCCAATTTTTTTTTCGGAATGATTAATTTTTACGGAATCGGATTGGCAGATGGTTGGGAGAGTGGCGCAGCATGATTTATGGCGCGATATGGCCGACGGTTTATTGACTCGGGACGCGAGTAATCCGACGAAAAACTAATGGTCTTGGTTCACACGTTCAAAATAATGTTAATTCTTGCTGCTAAAATATGAGTGAGGGCTCGTTGGATTCGTAATGGCATCTACAAAAATGTGCAGAATTATCGAACCCGCACATTTGCAAAAGTTATTAACAAATCAAGATTTAAAAAAGGGGGTTTAGTTTTTTGCAAATCACTTAGAAACCATAGATATTTAAGAAATTTTAAAAAATGATTCTGAGAGAAGAAATTTCCAATAAAAGAAAGTCTCAACTCCCTGAACTCTATCTCTCTTATTAATAATTTTAATTTAATGTTGAAATAGCACTCCACGCGGCAAGCACTAAGCCGTTACCATACTCTAAAAAACCGGCAGTAATAAGTAACTTTTTATACCGTCAAATATTAGTTAAAAAAATAGATAGTATATTAACACTTAAAAGAACGTTATGTATTCTATTAAAATTTCTTCTTTAAGAACCTTTTTTTTATATATTAAATATTGATAGTTTCTAAGTTATTTGCAAAAAACTAACCCCCCATTTTATAATCGTAATTTGTTTGTAAACTTTTGCAATAGTTTATTGCGTATTTGAAACTTCTGCGCATATACAACTATACCATACTAAAGACATACTACATAACCCGAGATCCACCTGATATAGGATTTCCTATATATGAGGTTTGTAAATTAAATAATGAGACTCGTTTTTTTAAATTTTTTATTCGAATAGAATTACAATTCAGTATTGTCTCCTTCAAAATTTCTTCCTTGGGAAGCCATACAACGCTGGAGAAAATTCTTTCATTCCTCACAACAGTGCTGGAACTCAGATCTTGGAATAGCCTTCAGCTGGTCGGTTACAGCGGTTTGAATGTTTTCTATGGTCTCAAAATGACGTCCCTTGAGGTGATTTTTTAATCTCGGGAAGAGAAAAAAGTCTGAAGTCAGTCGAATAAGGAGGCTGAGGATCCACAGGAATGTTTTTACTGGCTAAAAACTCGTTTACTGATGTGGCTGTGTGACAAGGCACATTGTCGTGATGCAACATCCAGTTCTTGTTGTTTGGTCGCATACGCATGACCCTGTTTCGAAGTTCTTCAAGAACCTCTCTGTAAAGTGTTGATTTACTGTTTGGCCTGTAGGCACAAATTTATTGTGGACAATTCCCTGACTATCAAAAAAACAAATCAGCAAGCATTTGATCGACTTGCTCATTCTTGCTTTTTTGGGTCTTGGAGAGCTTGAAGTGTGCCATTCCATGCTTTGGCGCTTGGTTTCCGGGTCGCACTCAAACACACAAGTCTCATCACCAGTAGTGACAGGTTCCATCAAATGGGGATCATTTTCAATCGATTCCAAAAGTAAAAACACGTTTCTCTCCTGATTGTTCCTGCGAAAGGTTTTTTGGAACTATTTTTTTCTCATCCATAATTCGTTAGTCAAAATCTGATGAACAGTGGTGTGATTCAAATTTAACTCTTCCCCGATCATTCTTGTCGTCAACCACGATCTGAACGCACAAAATCTCGTATTCTATTGACATTTTCATCGGTTCTTGAAGATGAAGGCTTTTCGCTGCATGGTTCATCTTCAATCGACTCTCTTCCTTCTGAGAATGCCTTAAACCACCGAAAAATTTGGGCTTCTGAAAAAACACTGTCTCCGTAGGCGTGTTGAAGTTTTGCAAAAGTATCCGTTGCGCTGTCACAAAGAACAAACAAATGACTCTAACAAGTTCAAACTTGAAGATGCATTACATGTTAACCTTCCACCTTTCCAAGTCCCGTCTCCACAGTGTTGCTAGATCGGTCGCTACGTTGCCAGTCTCATTAGTTAATTTACACACTTCGTATTTCCCGCAAATTTTATGCTTCGTATTGAATTCACGTAGTATATTGATTTGTTTTTATTACTTCGTAGAATTGTTAATACCCTAACCTCAGTGGTGTGCACATAAAAATAAATTGTTTAGCAACTTAATTTACCTATTTCAAACTTGCTATGTGGTAAATACATACATACATACATATGTATATACATATGTGGCTATGAACACCGCAGAAACCATGACCTCTCTCCACGGTTACGTCATCAGTCTCGCGATAAACGTATTTCTAAGCTAATATAATACAAAAGTATAGTAATAGTATGTACTTGGTTTTATATTATTCAGGCTGGAGCATAATTGCTAATTGCCGGTGAAAACATGTATTGCAATATACGCAATGTGAATTAATTATTGAAAATCGGGTCCTTTACATTTGCCTCGGCCCTATCTTACACAATTCAATGCTCACTCCACTACATATAATTATACGAACCTCTCTCTGGCCGACTCGAGTTCAGCATCATCCGGCCGACAAGAAATCAATAGTCACAACCTGTTACAGTGTTTCTATTTGCAGTTATGTACCGGGAAGGTACAGTGCTGCGCAAAATTCCGAATCAAACGGCTCGGGCAGTGTGCTTAGAAGTTCGAGATAGAATACGGCGTGAAAGTTTCGCCACGTGGCCGCTGGCGGCGACGTGGGCGAAAAAGAGAGCGAGATAAAGGGTTCGGCATGGAAATGCGGTATCGGAGTCGCCAAAAAAATGCCGCGTAGAAAGGGGGATATAGATGGCGCTCGCGGTCGGCGCATAAAAGCTCTGCGGGCCGGGGAACGTTAAATAATATGGCGGAAATGGGATGCGGTACGTGTAACGTGCATTTTTGTACATTCCTAATGGAATTGCTAGGTTTGTAATGCTTCCATACTACACTAGTTGACACATTCGTTATCGCGATGGTCAAAATCGATGAGTTAAAGTTCGAATTGCTTCCTCATGTACCGTATTCGCCAGATTTAGCGCCTGCGGATTATTTTCTGTTTCCAAACTTCAAAAAATGGTAAAAGATTTGCCAATAATGAAGAGGTGGAGTCTGCATTTGATGGCTATTTTGAAGAGTTCGACGATTCTCACTATCGAAGCTATTGAACATCGCTGGGAGAAAATGTATTTAGAGAGAAAATGCATGTAGAGGAAAAAAATATATTTTTTCCTTTTTTTTTTCTTAGGTCGGATACTTCTGGAACTACCCTCGTATACCGTACTATTATTGGCTATGAATTGTGAAGAACCTCGATTTTATGACAGGCGTGAAATTGTAAAATAATCCTTGAGTTAAGAGTCATTGTTTAAATAGCAGGTGCAAACGCTGTTGAAGTCAGAACAAAAAGTAATTCCTTGTAAATGTTCAGTTGTTTGTTTACAAATTTATTAGTAAATAATCACCTGCTTACAATTTAAAGGAATTACAGTACAATCTTAAAAGTGCATACTATTATAAATTCTGTTGGACAGTGAAGTAGTACACAGAAATAATTACTTTAATTAAATACGTAGAAACATTGAACATTATAATTATTACTTTTTACATAATATAATTAATTGTGTGCGATTTTTTTGTGCGTTTGAACTTGCATTGAGAGGACATGACATGATGAGACAAACTAATACAAAATAAAATTTTACAAATGTTTTGCGTATTGCAGATGAAACAAAGATCGATTCCTAACCTTTGTTGTAATAAAACAAACGTGTTTCTTTTTCCTCGTTTAAACCCGTCTTCTGTCTAGCGGAATATCGAGAGCAAAAAGTATCGACACCTCGAATACTCCAGAGACTCTGGTCTACAAAATTGCATCGTTCAAAAGCCTAATGTATATCAGCCAAGGACTCTCTTTGCGAGTTGCCAACTGCGAAGCGCTAGTCGCTCGAGTCCTTATAAGGGAGGTGGAATGGTTCGGGGCGCGATCACAACAGGTCGGCCAGCTTGGATTTTTTACGCAGATGCGTGATCGTTTCTCGCTTGATACCGGATTTCTGTTCGGTTAGGCAACCACTTATCGCACGCCGACCACGGAGAGGGGAGATTTGAAATTGCTATCCAGTCCGGTGTAAGTCTATATGCCTTACCCGCGGAATAGGAAGGCCTCAGCGCTTACGAGTGACGTCACAACTCGTTGTGCGGCGATACAATCGCGAAACGACATATTTATATAGTTTATTTGAAAAACAAATGATGTAAGAGTGTATTGTTACATGTTGTACGTACAATATTTCTTCCTTTATAATGTAAATAGGAATTAACGTGGATTTCGTCGACAAGAAAAATTACGTCACTTTCTGTCGAGAATATAAAACTATTTTAGTTGAATATTTACTTGAAGACTAGTCAGACAATATACAAGGTGTTGATGTGACTATGTATCAGCATCCCGTTTATTCATTCTTTGGAATTTGAAAAATGTATAATACTAGATCCAAACTTATAATTAAGTAAGTAACAGACTGATGCATTATCTCGTTGTTGGCGCGCCCAGTAGAGCAGAATAAATAATTAAATATACGTCGTGGGGCTTTAAATTCGTCACCCACGTACCAATTTTTGTCCTGCCGCTTTATTTTTGACAAATTAGTGACGTAGTTCTTTATTTGCATAGCTAGTTGACTTTTATGCTTCAGCATTTCGCGAGCATTCCCTTGTATCACACTATTACGTTGAAGTTTATTAATCTTCTTAGTTGGACTCGAATCATCTTGTTCGTTAAAGTAAAACCTTATTTACTCGGTGTTCGTGCTTTCCATATAAGGGACCCAATAGAAGTGTGCAAAATAAGCGTTGGTAACAGTGGTTATAAAACCTTTAAAATTGATGGATTACAACAGACCTCTGTCATCGTTTCTCTTGTAATTTGTAATTGTTGGTTAATGACTCGTTCAGAATTTTTTTTAAACGGCTAATTCGTTGATTACTAGCTACAAGAACGCAAAAAAAAATACTATCAGAGTGCATTTTTCGAAGTATTTCATTGGTAATTCCATCTATGTTACGAATGAAACAATGAATGAGGTACAAGTTGAAAAATACCTGTTTTTGTCACTGTCTTTAAAATATTCGTTAACGTTACAAGTAACATCTTAAATGTTAATTTTTTCTGTAAAGCCATCTTTGGTTAATAATCTATTTAAAATTTTGGACTTTTGATGATTCTATCATCACTCACCCGAAGCCCATTACTAAAATAACTGACTCTAATAAAGCCTAATAATACTAATAATTAATAATCATTGTTGAAGTTGGCATGTTGAGGGAAAACCATGCCTCGTCAGTAAAACATGTTTTTTTCCAAGACGTTATTATGTAAATTACCCACAAACCACTGAAAGTTTTAATTGCTGTGGGTGGTCGTTTGGTAACAATTCTTGGACTGAGCTTAGACGATAAGCGGCTTAAACCTCGAATTCATTTGTGGGTGTTCATTAACTTTTTTTATTTTACGATATGTATTCGCATCTACTCATGTGACTCAGTAAGCTTTGAGGACTGTACAACTTCCCAGACGCCCCACGGTGGCCACAACGACCAGTTTTCTTGGCCAAAACTCCTACGTTTGACGTCGACATGTATTTCGAGTTTCCATGCTTGATAAATAATTTTATCGAGCATGCCTGTTTATTCGACGTGTCATTAGAAGTCCTTGTCACTGTCGCGTCTTACGTACCATTAAAAGTCCATGTCGCTGTCATCCTTGTTGCTATCCATACTAAGTGCTAGTTCTTTTATCACCTAGACCATTTCTTCACTGAGACTGCCACTGAAATTACTCGTGGTTTTTCTCAGAGAAGAAATTACTGGATCTGACGTCCTCGTTCGTTGCTTTCCTCGAAAATTTTCTTGATTTGTTGTTCCTGTAGTGACGGAAGTCCTTCCGGACCTCTTGGGCCTTCTGTCAACGTACATATAGAGAGGGGACTGGCCTTCATCACCTCGGCGATGGCATTATTATGGGCATTACTTGTGCTTTCGCGAATAGTTTCAAAGCGAATTGACTCCGAAATTCGCAAATATTCGCAGACGAAAATTTTTGGGCACTTAGTCAGACCCTTCAACTGTCGTATTGATAAATAAAAATTTAGGTAAATTTAACCCGTTTTCGCTGTTCCGTATAGTAATTCTTAAGGTATAAAGACATGTCAAGACCCTGATATACGAGGTGTGGCTATCAAATAACCGAACTGCTGTCATAACACTTTTTATTCGTTACCAATTACAGTAGCAACTTTTTCGCCTTCAATTACTCCGCTTGGTGATCTCTACACTGCTCCATACGACTTTTCCATTGTTGAAAGCAGTGCTGGAAGTCCGCTTCTGTCAGCTGGTTCAGAACCTCCGTCGTTTTTGCTTTAACTTTTAACTTCGGGCTCTTCCAATGCATGGATTGGCGCTTTGTGTTGGGGTTGTAAGTAAAAAACCACGATCATCCCAAGTAATCACCGCGTCTAACAAGCCTGGATCAGTGTCAGTGTTGTTTAGAATGTCGGCGCAAATGTTCATTCTTGATTCCTTTTACTCGGGAGTGAGGAGTTTCGGCACCATTTTTGCGCATGTTGAACGATTCATGCAAAATCTGGCGAACACATTCTTTGTCGATTCCTGTGATTTCAGCAAGCCCTTAACTGCTTAGACGACGATCTTCGCGGATTAATTTGCCGTTTTTTTCAATGTTTTTGTCCGTTTTTGACGTTGAGGGCCGTCCAGGGCGTGGATCGTCTTCGATCGTTTCATGTCCCTCTTTAAACCGTTTAAACTATTCAGAAACTTGTGTGCGGGATAAACATTAATTCCTGTACACTTCTTTTAACATTGTATAAGTTTCTGTAAAGTTTTCCCCAGTTTAACAAGATGGACATTGACCCGTTGCTCCATCTGAACACTTGACATTTTTTCGACGCGTCACTGGTGCGTAGACTAATTCAAATGACTGATACAGTCAAACTGAGCGACCCACTAGCCTGTCCAGCGAACTCAGTGTGTAGAAAGTATCACCAGACACAGTTCTGTTCAAACTTGTCAGCCACCCCTCGTAGACGAATTTAAATACCCTGGATATTCTGAATTCAAAATATAACATCGGCATTGCCATTTCAAGACTTATTTTTTGAGTTCTGGCCAAGAAAACTGGTCGTTGAAGCCACTGTATGGATTTAATTGGCCGTCCGTTGCCGCGGCGGGCGCTCGTCTGCGCGAAGGCAACGACATCTACTCCACAATAGCGGCGAATGCATTCCATATTAGGTAATGAGAATCGGAAGATACATCACCTTCCCCGCGCCCGTCCCCGCGCCTCCCGCGGCCCCGAGAGAGCCGCAGATCGAATCAGCAGCCGACGCCCGGCGGCAATCCGAAGAGGAAGGCACGGGAGGATGAATATTGCCGTGCTGCACGTCCCCCTGCCTCCGCCCCCGGCCACCTAGCGTCTTAGAGCACACATACCGAGCCGACCAGAACGCGTCAAAATGTTTCCGTTGAGCAGCCGGTCGACTGGGGCACTATCGAGCGTCCGGGGTAATCCCGATTCTCCCAAGGGCACACCTGGACTTATCCATCTTGTTTCGGCTCCTGCTGCGGTGGCGCGCGTCCGGCCTTTTTCGCAAATCCTGATTGTGCGGTCAAATGTCTCATTCTAAGACGCATACAGTGACTCACAAAATTACTCGTACCGTTCCGAAGTTTAAAATTAACGTAAAAAATGATAGGAAGGGGGGAAACTCCTATCTCTTCCGTGTATAAGAAATCAGGATCCCAACTTGCAAAAGTGAAATGTTGAGTGAGTTTTGACCGGAGGAGGGGGTAGGGATGGGCAGAAGCGTTATTTTCAAATAACGATTATAATCGTTTCCGTTATTTTCGAACAACGGTTTAAAATAACAGGTTTCAGTTATTTTGGTTATTAACTTTGTGTTATTTACCGACAACCTTGTAACTTGTAACTGCGGGCACATTGCGAGGAAATAATCAGGAGCTTCATTAATGACCACTTTTATTTGTACTAAAGGTAACATTTGTTTTGTCAAAGTAATATTATAACGAGTCATCCAAAGAAACGTCATCAAATTTGGCCGAGCAAAAAAGACGTATTTCTATTCTAACTTAAAATAACCTTATTTATTAATAGTCAAGGCTGTCACATTATGTGAGAGCCTTTATTTGTTTTACAATTGTGACAGCCACTTGTCAAAAAGTTTGTCGACAAAGTTTCACTTTGAGTATCAACATAACCGCTAATTCCATCTCTTTTGTTCATAGCCAGATTTGATGACATTAGGCCACATGTAGAACATACATCCATAATGCTCTATTTAATTCTGCCGCGTAAAAGTCCCAAAAAAATGTGTCCTCAATATACATACATTCATTTAACTATCAACCGTTTCAAGTTCCAAACTTACAACTCTCGAGATTGATCTAGGCCCGAATCGTTGTTAACGTTTACTGTTTACCACAGTTAGGTAACGGTGGCGTTACTGTCATACTAACAACTGAAAACCAGATTAGCCGTTTAACGTTAATCGTTTTCAATTTAAACGGGCACGTTAAACATGTAAAAGTCGTTATTTTGTAACCTGTTATTCTGTATCTGAAATAACGGTTGTTGTCGTTATTCCACAAATAACCGTTGTAAAATAACAGATCGTTAAATAACGACCCATCTCTATGGAGGGGTTGGTGGGTGGTCGGAAATAATCTTCAACACCACCACCGTGCTAAGCATCGTCCAAAAAGGGGGGACAGACATTTTGGCGCTGATATAAAAAAAATACCCCTTTCGCGGGTGAGTTTTGGCTGGTGCATGGGTTGGTGGGGGGTCGCAAGGTATATTGAACACCACCGCCGTGTTCAGCATCCTCGAAAACGGGGGGACAGACGTTTTGTCGCTGATATAAAAAAAAAATAAAAAACCACCCCTCTTGGGGCTGAGTTTTGACCGGTGGAGGGGTTCGTGAGGGTCGGAAGTCATGTTCAACACCACCACCATCATCGAAAACGGGGGAAGACTTTTTTTTACAAGGAAATGATGTAGGGGGGCGGTTTTTGGCCGTTTTGGGGGGATTGCGCAAACCCAAAGAGACATTCTGACGCGGGCATCGTGTTCAGCATCCTCGAAAACGGGAGGGGGGGAGGTACTCTCGATCCGGGTAAATCGAGATCATTTTTTTCAGGGTTTTTTTCCGACTCACAAACGCTACTACTATACAGTTTTCACAATACTATATACCTAGCTACATGCGTATCTGTTTCACAATTATTTGTATCCTTATTGTAATATTATTAAAATCATACATTGCCGTATATCTCATTTCATGTAGCTCATTATCAATATTAATTTCTATTTTATTTTCCAGGTGAGTGTCCCCAAAGAATCAAAAGACTCTAATGCCGTTGATACAGATGTAAGTAATGCTTTTATTTTTGTTTATTTATTAATTTTTTTTCATTTACAAAAAGCTTTAATTTGATTTCGGATATCTTTTGGGATATGGATTTTGATACATCTTTAAAGATTTTATGGGACTTGTAAAGTACAAACAATATTATAATTTAGACTTAATTTGAAAATAATTGAAATTTCAGAGACTTAATTTGAAAATAATTGAAATTTCAGACTTGAACTTGAATTTGTGTGAAATTTTAGACTAGGATATCGGTGACAATTTGGAGAACATCTTTATCGTGAAATATGACACCTGTAACACCTATTCGATGGATATACTTTCATTTTATTAATATACATATACGATTAAAATTCACCGACATCCAGTATTTATTATTAATAGAGTTGGCCGATCGTGTCACAAAACAGCGGCGCGCAGCGAGCGAGTCATTGACCTCAATCGGTTTGCCCGACCGTCTGGCAGACTAGCATTTGTTCGAGGTGTTTAATTCGTCGGCGTCGCTATTACATTAATAATAAAATATCACACGTGCAAACGCCTAAAAAACTACAATATGTTGATAAAGTGTATAAATTCATCGGTGATTTCGAAGATTTATTTTATGATGGTGCGACCATAATGTGTAGAGTCTGTAAGGAAAAAGTAACGCGATTGTAGCTGTCACATAAATAGTGTGGAACAAATACGTTCCAGAAATGCCGTTACCAGTTCGCACAACATTACGTAGTTATCCCCCAACTACTACGCAGTGACACTACAGTGGATTAAAAGTACTTTAAAAAATATACGGCCGTGGTTATGTATTGACGAGACATTTCCAGCAAATAAAAGCTGTTATTTTACAATTCAAGATGTGGCTGTTGAAACAGCTTTAAAACTATTCATAGTAATTATAACGGTTTGTATGACGCCATACAAAAATTACAGAACAGTGCGTTGTCGTTAGCAGAGTCACTACAAATAGTGGACGAAGTAAATTCATTGCTACAAGCTGTAGATGATGCAATAAATGAGCCATGAGTTAAAAATACGTTAAAGAAAGACGCGGGTTTTACTTAATTAAGACAAATTTGTGATGGTGCATCTACGGATCGGTTAAACGAGTGCAAAGAGTATTTTAACTATGCTTGCATTACATCAGTAGATGTCGAACGGTCTTTCTCAAAATATAATTATTTTGTTTCTCTACACAAAGCCACAGATCTGATTATGTGTGAAACCGATACTGGTCGAAATCCATGATTGTGTGTGGACATTCTATTTGAAAAAACACACTGGCCATCAACCTTTCTACCATTTCCAAAACTAACTTGGGATCATAAAAGCTGTTTGTTCTGCCGTGATTGCCACCATTACTTATGTACATTATTTAGTTTTCTTCAACTTCAAAAGTTGTCACTTCTTAAAGAAATATTTTAAGGCATACAGAATCTATTCCACGGCATATTTTGAGGCCATTTTTTTTATCTTCCGATATTATGGAGTTGAGAGGACGAATTTTCAAGGATATACGAGGTGTGTAAATTAAGTAATGAGAGTAGTTTTTTTTTTATTCGAATAGATTTACAATTCAATATTGTCTCCTTCAAAATAACTTCCTTGGGAAGCCATACAGCGCTGGAGAGGGTTCTTCTATTCCTCATATACTGGAATAACCTTCAGCTGGTCGGTTGTAGCCGTTTGAATGTTTTCTATGGTCCCAAAATGACGTCCCTTGAGGTTACTTTTCAATCTCGGGAAGAGAAAGAAGTCACAAGGACTCAAGTCAGTCGAATAAGGAGGCTGAGGAGCTCCATGAATGTTTTTACTGGCTAAAAACATTCGTTTACTGAAATGGCTGTGTGACAAGGCGCATTGTCGCGATGCAACATCTAGTTGTTCTTGATATTTGGTCTCACACGCATGACCCTTTTTCGAAGATTTTCAAGAACCTCTCTGTAAAAGTGTTGATTTATTGTTTGGCCTCTGGGCACAAACTCTTTGTGGACAATGTCCTGGCTATCAAAAAAAGCAAATCAGCATGCATTTGATCTTCGACTTGCTCATTTTTGCGTCTTGGAGAGCTTGAAGTGTGCCATTCCATGCTTTAGCGCTTGGTTTCCGGGTCGTACTCAAACACCCAAGTCTCATCACCAGTTATGACACGTTCCACAAAATGGGGATCATTTTCGATCGATTCCAAAAAGTCGCCTTTCTTTCTTGATGTCCTTTTGTTCCTGCGAAAGGTTTTTTGGGACCATTTTTGCGCAAATTTTCTCATCCCCGTTTGGTTAGCCAAAATCTGATGAACATTGGTGTGATTCAAATTTAACTCTTCCCCGATTATACTTGTCGTCAACCGACGATCTGAACGCGCAAGATCCCATATTTTATCGACATTTTCATCGGTTCTTAAGATGAAGGCCTTCCGCTGCGTGATTCATCTCCAATCAACTCTCTTCCTTCTGGGAATGCCTTAAACCACTGAAAAAACTGGGCTTTTGAAAAAACACTGTCTCCGTAGGCGTGTTGAAGTTTTGAACCAAAAAAGCATTTTTAAAACGCACTAGAAAGAAGGTTTACGGAAACAGTCACAAAGAATAAACAAATGACTCTAACAAGTTCAAACTTGTACTGAAGGTACACTGACCATTTGATACGGTACCAATAAAAACGCAACACTTCGGGCCGTTATCGTGCTCTCCTGCATATTCGAAAGCTTATCGGCACATTGTTAACGCGACTAATCAATATTTATGATATTCACGAGCGCGACCGAACCGTTGTTTTAATTTGCTCCACTCCCCCCCCCGCGCGCCGCTCAGCCAAGGTTATCACGTCGTTATATCACTTTTATGTAAATAGTGCGCGCAAAAATTTATTTCCCGACTTGTAGTAAATGTCGCAACGGTGCGTGGCCGCTTCAAATTTATGTCGCCCATAAAATATTTTTACGGTCGCGCCGCAGTAAACGCGGCGGAGAACCGTGGTTTTGTGTAACGCGCGAATTCGGCGCCGCTTCGGGCGCCTTCGCAGTCGCGAAAATTGTTTTCGTTTGCTTCCAAACGAATAACGGCAACGTGGTTAACGATGACACAACTAAACGCGTCAAATGTATGGAACGCTCGCTTTCAATGCGAATTCCGAAAGAACTGAGGAGTCAAGAATTTTGATAAAGCTAGTAGCTTTTGCGGTGCACCAGCAGTAGCTTTGCCCTTGGCCGCGATACAGAACCGAAAATTTTCAATCTGCGTAGCTGCATATCGTCAAGTGTTCCGTTTGTACCACTAAGAAATCGTTTGTACCGTTTAGAGACGATGGTACCCCTTCGTATTATTGATTACTTCGTTTGTACCTTTTTAAAATCGTTTTTACGTCTACGAAATCTTTTGTATCGCCTTGAAAATGATAGAACCCCTACGTAAGATTGATTATTTCATTTGTACCGCTTTGGAAACGATAGCACGCCTTCATATGATTAGTTACTTTGGTTGTACCGTCCTGAAAACGATAGTACCCCTTCACAAGATTGATTATTTCGTTTGTACCGTCTTGAAAACGATAGTGCCCCTCCACAAGATTGATTATTACGTTTGTATCACCTTAAAATCGTTTGTACTGCCTTGGAAACGATAGCACTCCTTCACATGGTTGGTTACTTTGTTTGTATCTCCTTAAAATCGTTTGTACATCTACGAAATCGTTTGTACCTCTTGAAAACGATAATACCCCTTCACAAGATTGATAATTTCGTTTGTACCATCTTAAAATCGTTTATACCGCCTTGTAAACGATAGCACGCCTTCATATGATTGGTTACTTCGGTTGTACTTCCTTATAATCGTTTGTACCTCTACGAAATCGTTTGTACCGTCTTGAAAACGATAGTATCCTTCACAAGATTGATAATTTCATTTGTACCACCTTAAAATATTTTATACCGCCTTGAAAACGATAGCACTCCTTCACATGATTGGTTACTTTGTATCTCCTTAAAATCGTTTGTACCGTCTTGAAAACGATAGTACCCCTTCACAAGATCCATAATTTCGTTTGTACCACCTTAAAATCGTTTATACCGCCTTGGAAACTATAGCACGCCTTCATATGATTGGTTACTTCGGTTGTACCTCCTTAAAGTCGTTTGTACCTCTTAAGAAATCGTTTGTACCGTCTTGAAAACGATAGTACCCCTTCACAAGATTGATTATTTCGTTTGTACCACCTTAGAATCGTTTATACCGCTTTGGAAACGATAGCTCGCCTTCGTATGATTGGTTACTTTGTTTGTATCTCCTTAAAATCGTTTGTACCTCTACGAAATCGTTTGTAC
This sequence comes from Aromia moschata, assembly GCA_029963805.1. NCBI lineage: Eukaryota > Metazoa > Arthropoda > Insecta > Coleoptera > Cerambycidae > Aromia > Aromia moschata. The sequence goes on along the minus strand of JAPWTK010000143.1, from coordinate 912,057 downwards.
CGCCTTGGAAATGACAGTATCCCTACGTACGATTTATTATTTCATTGTACCGCTTTGGAAACGAAAGCACGCTTTCATATGATTAGTTACTTCGGTTGTACTTCCTTATAATCGTTTGTACCTCTACGAAATCGTTTGTACCGTCTTGAAAACGATAGTATCCTTCACAAGATTGATAATTTCATTTGTACCACCTTAAAATCTTTTATACCGCCTTGAAAACGATAGCACTCCTTCACATGATTGGTTACTTTGTATCTCCTTAAAATCGTTTGTACCGTCTTGAAAACGATAGTACCCCTTCACAAGATCCATAATTTCGTTTGTACCACCTTAAAATCGTTTATACCGCCTTGGAAACTATAGCACGCCTTCATATGATTGATTACTTCGGTTGTACCTCCTTAAAGTCGTTTGTACCTCTAATAAATCGTTTGTACCGTCTTGAAAACGATAGTACCCCTTCACAAGATTGATTATTTCGTTTGTACCACCTTAGAATCGTTTATACCGCTTTGGAAACGATAGCTCACCTTCGTATGATTGGTTACTTTGTTTGTATCTCCTTAAAATCGTTTGTACCTCTACGAAATCGTTTGTACCGCCTTGGAAATGACAGTATCCCTACGTACGATTTATTATTTCATTGTACCGCTTTGGAAACGATAGCACGCTTTCATATGATTAGTTACTTCGGTTGTACCTCTTTAAAATCGTTTATACCTCTACGAAATCGTTTGTACCGTCTTGAAAACGATAGTATCCCTTCACAAGATTGATTATTTCGTTTGTACCGTATTGAAAACGATAGTACCCCTCCACAAGATTGTTTCGTTTGTACCACCTTAAAATCGTTTGTAACGCCTTGGAAACGATAGCACGCCTTCATATGATATAAAATAAACCTGGTACAATCAAATGCGTCGGCGAAAATAAGTCGGTGTTCGTTAAGTAGCTTGCCAGGTTCATACAGGTGAACGTTTCCATAAACCTAACACTTTGTAAAGCATCGAACTAACGGAAGGTACAAATATATTCGTATTTTACCACATTAATGATGTACAACATACAACATTAATGATACTAAAACAAAACCCTTTTAATATGTAAATAATTTAATATGGATATTTAATGAGTCCTATCGTAAAACTTTTACGCACACGATGAGCCGTTAATTACATTTGTAATCTCTTTCTTGACCGATTTCGCGCGATGGCGATGGCAAAACTGTACGACATATGCGCGTAGAAAACATCGCGACCGCTCAAATTACTTTAAACGCATGCACCTGTTGGTGTGCAGCTGCAAGTTGCGCGATAAAAAAAACTACAACAGCTTTAGGTTTAATTTAGTTTGAAAGACCACCGACAGCATTTCGGGAATGCAAGAGAAAACGCAGCAAATCGTGGCAAGGCGATCATAATAATAATATTGGCGCTTTCATAAAATTGGTCCTTCGAGCTAGATTTTTGATCGACGAAATTCTTGAGTAAGACTGAAGTACCTACTAGGTACTAGGGATGGGAAACTGTCGATAGCATTATCGATATAATAGTCGTAACAATCGATAGTTTTGAGACCAGTATTGATAGTTTTAGAAGTTTCCGCTCCGCATGTATGAAACCAACTCTTTTCAGGAATGAAAAACTTCATTAATCACAAAAATAGACTAGATACAAACATTTCTAGAACAACTTAGTGTTTTAGAATTTTTTTCTCGAAAACAATGCATTTTTACAAACAAAATTGTCAAGAATAAAAAGTTCTTAAAATCATTCAAAGAATGCACCGAAATTTTTTAAAACAATTTTTTAAATTTTGCAAAAAAATGATTATTTGCTTTGTTTTTTTTTTAAGGAAGGAATTTCTTGCACACCATCGGAAAGGGCACGTCTTAAACTTCAAAAATATGTCCCTGTCAAATTTTTCTGTCGCAAATAGTATTAGTTATGAGGCGTATGTACCGGGAGTTAGTCCAATCAACGAGCGAAAGCCCCCATGTAAATTGGTCACTAATTGTTATCAGCAAACAAAAAATATGGTTGTATAAAGAGATTTTAATGTTTAACGTTTCTCAAATGTTTATGAATCGATTTTTATTTTTTAAGACCTACAACTTTCTAATTTAACTTTCTTGTGTAGGACTTGAAGCTTTTTTTATTTGCAAAAAAAACGTTTTTTTGACTTTTGCGAATTTTTTTTGGTTATGTTCGCCATTAAAACTCGAGTCGCAAAAAAACGCTATCTTTCTTAGAGTTGTTTTCTCTATACGACCATATTTTTTGTTTGCTGATAACAATTAGTGACCGGTTTTCTCCCTGTTGATTGGGCTAAGTGGCGTTTTCGGCAGAAACGGGTTAAATTATGCATTACCTTTTCATCACCATGGCTGCGTTTGACTTGACTTCGTTTTTTTTTAACGTTTTTGTCTACCTACTTGTACCTAATAAAATGCAAATTATGCTCATTCAGTACACTTATTTGAAATTTCAATGTACTATACCTATGGCTTAGAACAAAAAAATCTTCGATCTAAAAATGTTATTCTTATTATTCGTACGAGTTGGTTGGACCTTTCTAGTCGCTCCGATATCCGGACACTTCACGAATTTCACGGATTCAAAATATGGTTGTATAAAGAGATTTTAATGTTTACGTTTCTCAAATGTTTATGAATCGATTTTTATTTTTTAAGACCTACAACTTTCTAATTTAACTTTCTTGTGCAGGACTTGAAGCTTTTTTTTTATTTGCAAAAAACGTTTTTTTGACTTTTGCGAATTTTTTTGGTTATGTTCGCCATTAAAACTCGAGTCGCAAAAAACGCTATCTTTCTTAGAATTGTTTTCTCTATACGACCATATTTTTTGTTTGCTGATAACAATTAGTGACCGGTTTTCTCCTGTTGATTGGGCTAAGTGGCGTTTTCGGCCGAAACGGGTTAAATTATGCATTACCTTTTCATCACCATGGCTGCGTTTGACTTGACTTCGTTTTTTTTAACGTTTTTGTCTACCTACTTGTACCTAATAAAATGCAAATTATACCCATTCAGTACATTTATTTGAAATTTCAATGTACTATACCTATGGCATAGAACAAAAAAATCTTCGATCTAAAAATGTTATTCTTATTATTCGTACGAGTTGGTTGGACCTTTCTAGTCGCTCCGATATCCGGACACTTCACGAATTTCACGGATGAATCGTTAAACAAACACCCATTAACCACGGCCGACTTGATCGGATAATTTTTCCTCCGTGCCCAATCATACCCTTGCGACACGTCGTAATAGCTGCTCTCCGACATCTCAACATGTCGATGCGGTTTCTATTCTAGGCAGTCTTGGTCTCGCCGCGCCGCCGTCAAAGATTCCATTCCAGTCCGTTTTGGTGCATTATCTCCGAGGAAAACGTTTTTCTTATCTTAGTTTCGCGACCATCTGTTCTACCGCCGAGGTGAGTAGTGATTTGATCGCCATAATCCTCCCGATAGCGATAACGCCTTATCTCGAGTGTATCATATGTTGAAGCGGCGCTACTTTTTGGATAAACGTATGTAAATCGTCCTTTATCTGGTGGAGTAATCTGTGAATCGGGCGTTTCTGATCTCACGAAGTGGAACTCTGAACGTTTGCGATCTTGAAATGGGACTTTAGGGATGTAAACAGTTTTGTGTACTGAAGATCAGAGGGGGGGCAACGTCAATAATGTCATGTCGACAATTGTATTGTCGACGCGTCGACTTCGATATCGAGGTCGACAATTTTTAATACGTCGAGAATTGTAAACAATGTCGACAGTGTCAATAATATAGTAACCTACTTAAAAACATTTCCAGAACTAATTCAAATGAGCAAAGTGCTAATTCTATTATTTTGCAAAAAAAGAATCGAACCCACAACCTTCATATCAGTAGTGTAACACTTAAAAATTTAACATTTCAGCAGTTTATTAACTGCATATACATAGCTCATAACCACGGAACGTTGGACCAGAATGTGTATGGTCCAGAACCGATATACGAGGTGTGTAAATTAAGCAATGAGACTGGCAACGTGGCGCTCGATCTAGCAACACTGCGGAGACGGGACTTCAATACGCTTACGGAGACATTAGAGAGTGTTTTTTTTTTTCAAGAGCATTCACAGAAGGAATAGAGTCGATTGAAGATGAATCACGCAGCGGAAGGCCTTCATCTTGGAAAACCGATGAAAATGTCGATAGAATACGGGATCTTGTGCGTTCAGATCGTCGGTTGCCAACAAGAATAATCGGAGAAGTGTTAAATTCGAATCACACCACTGTTCATCAGATTTTGACTAACGAATTGGGGATGAGAAAAATGGTTCCTAAAAACCTTTCGCGGGAACAAAAGGACATCACGAGAGAAAGGTGTCATTTATGGAACATGTAATTACTGGTGATGAGACTTGGGTGTTTGAGTACGGCCCCGAAACCAAGCGCCAAAGAATGGAATGACACACTTCAAGCTCTCCAAAACCCAAAAAAAAAGCAAGAATGAACAAGTCGAAGATCAAATGCATGCTGATTCGCTTTTTTGATAGCCAGGGAATCATCCACAAAGAGTGTGCCTCCGGGCCAAACAGTAAATCAACACTTTTAGAGAGGTTCTTGAAAAACTTCGAAAAAAAGTCATGCATGTGAGACCAAACATCAAGAACAACTGGATGTTGCACCACGACAATGCGCCTCGTCACACAGCCATTTCAGTAAACAAGTTTTTAGCCAGTAAAACATTCCTATGGCTCCTCAGCCTCCTTATTCGCCTGACTTGAGTTCTTGCGACTTTTTTCTCTTCCGAGATTGAAAAATCACCTCAAGGGACGACATTTTGGGACCATAGGAAACATTCGAACATAGACAAAACGACTGTAACCGACCAGCTGTATGAGTTTCTAGTATGAGTTCCAGCACTGCTATGAGGAATGGAAGAACCGTCTCCAGCGCTGTGTGGCTTCCCAAGGAAGTAATTTTGAGGAAGACAATACTGAATTGCAATTCTATTCGATTAAAGAAAATGAAAAAATCAGTATCATTACTTAATTTACACACCTCGTGTGCCAAATCACAACCGAAATCCGAATTAAGAAATGGCAAAACGTTGAGCACTGGACTAGACTGGAAAATATTCGCGAAATTTTGTGACTTTAAAAACCTGTGGCTGTAACATCGCTGATGCAATCTTTTTTAAAACGGCCTTACAAAAATTGCACTTAGCAGCATTCATGCCGTTTATTTTTATTAAATCAAATTTAAGATCCTCAAATTTTTTGGTATACTTTCCACCACTTAAAAAGCACATTTTCAACAAAGGGATGATGAAAATTGTAAGACATACGACAAACAACACCAAAATATCAGGAAATAAAAATAATAACCCAACTTTTATCATTTTTTACGCATTGTCGACATTGTTGACATGCTCGACGTACTGTTGACGTATCTACTGAAGATGGGTAAAATTAGCCAGCACAAAGTCCGCTGAAAAAGTATGATAGTGATGAAAAATACGTTTGGAAGTCACTGAACAAAGACGGGGGAAAATATTAAATTATCCTTTTTAACTTTTATTTCTATTAATAAATATTTTTTTAATTAATCTAATTTTTGGACTTCTTTCAGTAAAGATGTTTTATTTTTGTAATCTTTGGAAGGGTACAAATAATTTTATGACTCACTGTAAATGTAACTACATATATGAAATTTTGAACGAAGTACTTGTATGTCAAATTTTTCTGGCTTCTGCACGTTTTCAACGGTGTGTATGGGTCGGCCGCCGCTGGTGCGGCTAGGGTTACGTCTTGCGGCGTTACGGCGTGCAAAGTCGGCCATAATTGTTCGAACGGTAGAACAAACGCGAAACGCCGAGTCGCCGACATCTTGTTCGCGTCCCATCTGCATTCCCATGCGTTGACGTGGGCCATATTAGTCTCCCGGCTATTTTTAGCGAGCGTCTTGAGTAGAAGCGGCCGTCGAGCCGAGCGAGAAGGCGATATATATCGTAATTGAGTTGCGTGAAGTTAGTAACGAAGTATAAAATTAATCTCGGTGCCTTAGCGCGTACGCGTTAACGGGGCTATTTTCGTTCGTTCGCTTTCAGCTCTCTCTTTCTGTCTCTTATCTCTCTGCCGTAATGCTTTTGTTTCGTTCCCCTATCGGCAGCCGTTTACGCGGCGAGATACAGGGTGACCATTGCTACGGCAAGACAGAATACCGCCTTTATTATAAAATACAAAACAGCGTTTTATATAAAAACCACAATATAAATACATTTTCATATATTCAAGAGGTTCAGCGTAAGGATACCATTACATCGTTTTGATATTTTAGATATGACACCCTATACAGTGTCCGCCACATAGTTAGAACCATATGGGATTTTTTTAAATATAATAAAAGGGTTTGATAAAAACTTTTGGTGACAATTACTTCTGCTTCCAAGATAACTTAAAATGCACCAATTCAAAGTTGACAGCTAACATCTGGCAACTGTCAAATTTGTGATTTTCAAAAAAATCTTTAGAAAATGGCCTAAATTGTTAAAAATGTCACTAAGAAATTATGTTCCTTATGATATTTTACGCAGAGTTTGAGCGAAACATTTTGGTAAGGGTTAATATCAGATTTTCAATAATTACTCGGCAATCCCGCATTCAATATAAAAAAATGATATAATCAGATAGAGCTTTTAAGCACTATCGCCTGATGTAAAAATATATAAGGTGTCCTATAAAAAATGTCAAAGTGATGTAATGGTATCCTCACACAGAACATCCTGTGTATCTAAAAATATGTTTACATTGTTTTTAGGCTTTAATACCTTACAACCTGTGTATAAAGCATTTTTTTGTATATCGTATAATGGGTTTTCTACTTTGTCGCATTAATGGGCCACCCTGTATGTATGGCGTTCGCGTCGATGTCTAAACATACACAACCGGCTCCGTGATGGCTATTTATACGAGGCGGATTTCGTTTTTCGATCCGAGTTGTTAACCCTGAAATATCGCGGCAAAAAAAAATCGCCTCAGCCACATTCAGTGATAAATTATCGCTAATTAACACTAGTTCTGTTCGAAAACTCTGAAATGTGTAGATACACTAGTGTAATCGGTACCTAATATAATTCGATACCATAAAAAATTTACCACCCCTGCATTAGAAAATTTTAGAAACAAATCGAAATGATTTTACGACAATTTTATTAAGATTATTAATTAATTGTAACCTTAAAAATAAAATTGAAGGTCAATTTGAGAACCAGGTGGGTTCTCAAATTGCCAACCATTGACTTTTTGACAATAAGTACATCTATAAATTTATTGAGAAGCTACGTTGTGAACGACTTCTTCCGTGGTGTAGAAGTTTGCTTTCAGATATCACCAAGAAAAATCTTCCAGGGGTATAAGATCTGGAGATCTCGGAGGCCATTCCATTGACCACTCTTTTGCCAATCCAGCGCCCAGGAAAATTGACTCATAATCTCGAACACTTAAATACTAAATTTACCAAAACCATCACCAAAAAGTTTACAAATTCACAAAAAAAAGAAGAAATTGAGGATGACGTCATCGCTCGGGAACCGTCGAAGATCGTTTTGTATTAGAAATTGGACTTGTTTCGGTTTTATTGAATTTTTTGAGGTAATTTTGTCACTCTGTATAATGCACGTAAATTAAATCACACCACAAAATTTTTTATGATAATTTATACACCATTATCCAAGTATCTCTAAAAGCAAACAAAGTATGTCGATTTTTTTCTATCGGTTGTTATTTTGCCACTTTCAATTTGCAATACACGCAGACCAGTTGAACCAGTTGCATTTAATATCCAATGTTAATCACAAGAAATAATGGTATCTACAATTAATTATATTATTAATGAAGGCCTTTAGAGTAAAAGTGTTACATAAGAAGCGTTACAAACTTTTTGTGCGGTAAGCCACACTTTCCACTTGGACTCATCTGATCATTGTGCCCAAATTCAATCTAAATGGGTACCGCTAATACAGTCGGGGTAAGGTTTTTTGAATAAAGCCGCTCTTTTCTGGCTCTTCACTGGCGTCCGGCCAATTTTACAACCCGCAAATCTGTCGACGCCCCGATTATCTAACCTCTTCCAATTTCTGTCGCAATTCGCGGTTGGAAGGCACAACGAACGATCTACTTCTGCGCACTTTCACTTAATAATTTCAGTATTACACTTGCGATTTTTTTTCTTATTTCGATCAGTCAGCGACACTTTAGGTATACGCGATTCGTCAACTGTTCTGGTACCGCAAAACACAACAACTTTCACGGTTAAAAGGGGCGTCGAAACTTCTCACGTTTCTCACTCTGAATACGCAGTCTCACGAAACAACAACATACAGAACAGCGAAATTGGCGTTGGACTCCGAGTGGCAGGCAGTCCAGTAGGCAGAGATTTCTATGTGTTCTTGAAAGATATAGGGCTTTGACGGTTTCCTATGTATTTTTTTTGCGTAGAACGCAATGCGCGGATTCCGTAGAGCTGAAACCGTCCGGTTTTTTTAAATTAACAATTTGTGGAAAAAAAAAAAGTATTTTTTTCACATTTCCGCTTATATCTCCGTTCCTTGGCATATTTTATATAGCATATCCATATAAGAAGTAGCCTATTGAATTTCCTAAATTTTAAGCCCAACCCGAAGTCTCCGAGTGCTATTGATAACTTGCAAATGACTGCTGAAGTTGAACAAGTGCTTTTTTTTACCATCTTTTTACTTCGAAAGTAGGGCGACCATGATCATGAAATTTCTTGAAGGGACTGCTGTTTGTAGTATGAAGTTACAAAAAAAATTCAGCTCGATCCGTTAATAACTTCTCGAGTAATTATTAACGATCGCATTTTTTAATAACGCCATTTCTTTGTTTATTGTACGATATTGACAGGGTTGGGCTAGAGAAATCATAAATCTCAGTTTGCGAGACGTTTTCAGATTTTGAAAAATATTAATTTGGGTCAGTTTTATAACGTTTTCTACGCGACCTTTTTTTGACGCTTTTTTTTATAATATCATGAAAGTACGCTTCAAGACGCGTATTTTAAACAAAAAATGGGCGTCAAGATATTATAGTCACAATTCCGAGAATTTCGAAGCGGCAACGCTGAAACAATATATACATACGTCGCGTCAAAAAAAGGTATGTAGTCGCGTAGAAAACGTTATAAAACTAGCCCGAATTAATATTTTTCAAAATCTCAAAAAGTCTGGCAAACTTGAAGATATTTATCATTTTTCTAGAGCAGCCCGGTCAATATCGTACAACAAACAAAGAAATGGCGTCATTGTTAATTAAGGCTTGCAAAAAAAATTCGATCGTTAATTACTCAGTTATTAACGGATCCAGCTGAAATTTTTTTTGTAACCATACTACAAGCAGCAGTCCCTCCAAGGAATTTCATGATTTCATGATCTTATACCTTTCAAGAACACTTTTTGACGATTTTATCTCCCTATCTACTGGACTAAGGCTCAACGCAGTCGGCAGCGAGCTCGAATAAAACAGTCGAAGGATACTCCGATCCGCGCACGAATTTGACGGAAACACACGGACACAAACACACCACACGAGAAAGGAGAAGTCGTCGGGGCGGAAAACGTAGGGCACTAGACGTCTCCGTCGTCCGAGGGGGAGAGGGACGGAACCCGATGCACCACACTCGCGTCGAGCGCTTAGTCGCCGCGGGGTGGTCGATGCAAAAACGCCGCGCACACAACAATTCACCGCGTCCGTAGGTCCGTATCCATCGGTGCCGCTGCCGGTTCCGGTCGTCCGCGAGGTCGGCGATCACTCGGGTTCATCCTCGTCTCGGCCAGTCGCCGAGCGACGAAAGCGAAGCGAACGCCGGTCGACGTTCTTCAGGCAAGTGGAGGGCCGCGCCGTCCGCTCGGCAGCGCTGCGCGGAGGCGAATGAGCGGCGCGTCGGACCCGACTCCGTCTGGCGGCCGTCGCGTATCCGGCGACATGCGCGGCGCGAGGCGGCAACCGCGCGCGGCGCCAGCTGATAGCTGAAGGCGCTGTTGCCGGTCCAATGGCCCCGATGAATGGCATTGCAAGGTCTGTCTCGGTGCAGTGCAGTGCTGTGGTGTGATGTAGACATGTGCGGGAGCGGCCGGCGCTATGGAAGGGCTCCTCCAGGCTCTCCTGGTCCAGCGGTACTGCTACGGCTTCGGCTACCAGGTAGGGCGGCGTTCTCCGGGGGCGGCGCGCGGCCACGTGCTCGCCGCCGCCGCCGCAGCCGAGGGCTTGACCTACTCCCGCGACTCTCATTGATTTTACGCGGCCAGACAGACGTTCGGGGATTTCAACGCGCCGCGCCGCCCGGATTAATTCCGCCCGTTCGTTGGCGCTCTCCGTCTCTGCCGCCCCCGAGCGCCGAAATTGGGCCACTCTTTCCGGACGGAGGTCTCGCGCACTTCCGCGGATTAGTCCGGGCTTTCGCGGCGGCCTTCCGCGGTTGGTCGCCGGCCGCTCGGCTGACAGCTGTCAAACTTAACGGACGCGTTGTTTTCGTGAAGTTAGAGGCGAAGTTCACACCGGTCGGCTCGATACGCCCCAACACGACGACTTGATTATTCCGTCGAGTTTCGTAAAGTTTCTCGTAGGTTTCCGCTCTTCGGCATATCGTCGACTCCGTCCTTCGGCCATGCCGTTTCGTGACGATCTACAGTTACAGTTGCTCGCTAAATACACCCTATAAATATGCTGGATCAAAGAGTTAGTAAAATAGTTAGAATACGGGATTGCCAGTAATATAATAGTTTTATATTAAAACAAATTTTAATACCATGAAATTAACAGAAAGTTCGATAATTTATATAGAATAACAAAATATTTAAAGAAAACTGCCACGCAATCTCACGAAAATCTACATACATGACGTAAAATGGCAGTGCGATTGTGAATAATTTGGGTTATTTCCCGAAACATCTATAGTGCAGGACGTGTATAGTGTGTGTGTGTTGCGCATATATAGTTATTGCGATGAATGAATGCGAATGGGAAAAATAACTTCTGTAAAAAGAACTTGTTCCCAAAACGTTGGACCCTCATTTTCATATTTACGGGCAAAGTCGAGTCTTTTCTTTTCGTTTACTTCACTGATGTACGGTTTCTGTCTCGCAATACGTCCACGATAACTGTTTTTTTCGTAGCAGTCAAGGGACAAATTCGGCATGGACAGCTTTTCCATAGTTTGCTGTGATATCTTGTGCTATTTTCACGGCATTTGTTTGTGGTTCATCCTTAATGCGGTTCACAATTTCCCTCTGTTCCCTCTGTGTTAATAGAGAAAGGCGTTCACTGCGGGATTTTGTGTTTAGTGAACCCGTTGCAGCTCAATTGCGTAACACTGTCTGTACAGAAGATCTCGGTATCTTTAATGTTTTCGCGATTTCGCCCAAAGACTTGCCTTCATCTCTGAGTTTCACTACCAGTTCCCTAATGTCAGTGGATATTTCTTTTCTCTTCGTTATTTTCGTACTCATTGTACAGATTTACGTAATAACTATATATGCGCAACACACACACACTATACACGTCCTGCACTATAGATGTTTCGGGAAATAACCGAAATTATTCACAATCGCACTGCCATTTTACGTCATGTATGTATAATACATTCATGTATGTATATTTTGTTATTCTATATAAATTATCGAACTTTTTTGTCAATTTCGTGTGATATTAAAATTTGTTTTAATATAAAACTATTATATTACTGGCAATCCCGTATTCTAACTATTTTACTAACTCTTTGATCCAGCATATTTATAGGGTGTATTTAGACTTTCGTGAGCAACTGTACTTGCAAAAGTATTCGTACCCTGAATTGATGTGTAAAGAAATTAACAGCATTTTTATGGCTGTAAGGAAAATTTCATGTAATAAATATATTTACAAACACACTATATCAGCAATGCATAAATCAAGTTTTAGCTTCATATTGCATGAAATACCTACATAAAAAAAATATTTAATTTTAAGAAAGGCAATATCTACGCAGCAAAAGTATTCCTACTGCGCATAACCCCAGTTGTTAAGATTTAAGTCACAGTTTTCAGTTATACATTCAGACGAGTGTAAACGACTGTATGTTGTGTGAATCTGTTAAAATATTTCTAATTATAATGGGACGTAAATCAGAAACAACAGCACAGGAGAGACAAATGGCAGTACAGTGGCATTTAGAAGGAAAATCATATAGAGAAATAGGTGATTTGTTAAAAAGAAGCAAAAGTACTATACAATATATTATAAAAAGATATAACGAAAATCAAATAGTTTCCAATATGCCTTAAAAGTCCAAGACTATTAACTTCTCGAGAAGAAAAGGCAATAGTGCGTGAAATAAAAAATTTGCCAAAAATAAAATTGCATTAGTAAATAATCGTTTTCAAAAGCAAGTAAATGCAGATACCTGTCGCCGGGTTTTTTAAAAAGGCACGATCTGCATGGTAGAGTATCTAGGAAAAAGCCCTTTATTAGCAAAGTAAATCGTCTAAAACGATTAAAATTTGCCAAAAAGTATTTTTGCAAGGATCACACCTTTTGGGAACGAGTTTTGTTTACTGATAAGAGTAAGTTCAACATTTTTCAATCGGACGGCAGACGTTTAGTGTGGCGTAAGATAAACGTTGAATTTGAACCGAAAAATTTGTGTCCAACCTTTAAGCATGGTGGCGGTTCAATGGTGGTGTGGGGAAATATGAGTGCGAGTGGCACTGGGAATTTAGTTGTTATCGATGGCATTATGACCAAATTTACGTACTTAAACCTATTTAAACAAATTCGCCATTAAGTGTCGCAAAATTGATTCTAGGAAATTATTATTGGTTCCAACAAGACAACGATCCAAAACACACTGCTTACATAGCGAGGCAATGGATTGTATACAACACTCCCCATCAGTTAATTACACCCCTTCAAAGCCCTGATTTAAATGCAATTGAGCATTTATGGTTGGAAATGAAATGACAGTTACGAAATTATTAAATAAAAGATAAAAACACTATTAAACAGGCAATTACAAATGTATGGCAAAATATGGACCCTGATGTCACAGAAAAATTGGTACCAACCATGCCTAAACGTTTGGAAGCTGTGATCGTAGCTAAAGGTGGACCAACCAAGTACTAACTTGGCCAATTTCACCACAAAATCCTGTACAAATACTCTTGCGACCCGTGATTTTGCAACAGAGAATAATTTAGTTTTTATTTTCTAAACAGTAATGATATGATGTTCAAGTTTAATTTATGTAATACTTACACATGTATGGTTAATGTCGGTAGCGGTTGGTGGAATTTGATATTCTCGTGTTTTTGTAAAGAAGCATCGGACGCACACCAAATCGGGTTATTATTAGACCCAAATTTAAAGCTAAAATAGTATCAGGAAAAAAACACTTCGGTTCTTGTCTGTTATCCCCCTTCAAAAAAAAAAATGTTTCCAAGGCTGTTCTAACAAGTTTTTATTAATTTCGAATATTTATTTTTTTGGAACGTTCTAGCAAAGGCATAAAACATAATATTAATACCGTGTAATAACGATTTATCAAATAAAAAATGTCAGTGACAGTCAAAAATCACAGTTGGCCAAGCAAAAAATATGTATTTCTATTCTTAATCTTAAGTTTATAACCTTATTTAATTGTCAAGGCTGTTGCATTATTTGAAAAATTTCAAATTCCACCAGGTTAATGTGTAAATAACACTAGACATGAGGTTTTAAACGTTTCTATTTACACTCAACATCCACATATCCGAACTCACGATATTTCCGAACTTTTTTCTCACGATATTTCCGAACTTGTACTTCCACATAACCGAACTTGTCGCTGATTGGTTGACGACAAAAAACCGCGAAATTTGAAATGAAAAAAAACAATAATGCGATTGTTATCAAACATTTCTATTGTCACAGAATTCAGCAAAGAGGAAATCGCCCTCCCTCAGCAGCATACCTGAGACAGGTTCTACAAGAGTTCTTCTTTGTACAAACCAGTGGAAAACCCTTATTTCAAATGGCGTATCATAAGTACCGGTGCACTTTTTTGTGTCAATCCGTCCACTCAATTTTCGTCTTTTTTCAACTTCCGACAAGTAAATTTATTTTTCCCAAGAATTCCTGCCACTGACGATTTACAAGTATTGTACATCTTACATAGATCAACATTTTTAACACCATTTTTTGCGTGATTTATCAGATCCAGCTTTTGCTCCAAGGTTAGCCTCTTAGCAGGCTCTTTTCTCTGCAAATAAACAGTACAATAATGTTTGTTTTGTATCACGGTTTTCTTAAAAATACATACTTTCTCATAATTTTTCATTTCAGTGTTAAATTATTATAGGTTACGTCAACAAAATGTTCAATAAAACAAACCTTTACTTTGAATTACAAAATAATTACCTGCATCACTCTCTCCTTTGCACCTGACATTTTTTTTGTTTAAAAAAACGTTCTTTTATTAACATGTACACATATATGTATGTATTACATTTGCATAAAAACCTCGAAAAACAAAGAAAAGTACTAGAATGAGCCAGAAAAACCCTTTGCGCATGCGCCAGCAGTTCGGTTATCCCGAGGTGACGAGAGTTCGGAAATGTGGAAGTTTACGGAACGGAAAAGTTCGGAAATGTGGATGTTGAGTGTAAATATTTTCAATGTCCTGAGACTTATTATTTATCCCACTTAGACCTTTAGGTGGGGCATTTTAATCCCATTGGATTTCTTTAGTAAAAAAAAATTGCTGCAATGACATAATTTAGTATAATAATTTTTTAGAATCATATTTTACAACGAAATTAGTACAATATAGTACAGCAGCCCTTGGATTGAAGTGTTGTAAACCTCAAGTATGCCATTCTGTTACAAAAAAAAATACAATTTTTGTATCGTATACTTTTTGACGAACTGATAATTGAAATATTACAGAGCTGTTCTAGTTTTTAAAATCGACCTGCCCCCTGCGACACTGTATTGAGGGTCTTAAAGATTTTACTTTATAGACCATAACTACAAGGTACATTTGCGGGAAAATTTGCTGCGCGTCGTAAACTACAAAATGGCGTCAATTTTTTGTGCTTGCCCTGAAGGTGACGAACCTTCAGGGTCATTTGAAGGTCAACCTTTTTTTAATGGAAGCCCAAGTATATTTGTTATTGCAGCATCATATTTTTGTTTAAAGTTTGTATGTAAAATTCGCAAGTGACTCGACTCAAACACGCAACCAGAATTCTGTACTGGGTGATGAAAAACGAAATGACCACCTGCCAGTTTTTTCTCTATATTTACATACTTTCTCGATTCCACTGTATTCCTGGCTTTACTGTCACTGTAAAATTGTGTTTGCAACCGCTGCAGTTTTTTCTTTGTTCTCAAACACCAAGGACGTCGAAACCTACAACAAAACGGCGACAGTTACTTCATTCTCGTTCTGTTGTTTATGCCGAAAAAAAATTGGCTGCAACCGACTTTGGTTTCCGTTGCGATAGCTTATCGTCGTATCTAATGCTCAGAGCGCCTCTCGTTATCTCTTATGGTTATAAATAAATTTTATTTTGAAGCAACTAATTACGCTGTCGCCTCACTTTTTCAGTGTTGTTTCGCTTGGCAGGTGAGTGCGTATTTTTTTTTATTCTCTCGAGACACTGGACCGTCATTTGCGAGTAGTAACGCATAAATCGAGTGTGCGCTTCGGCCGCACAAAGCGCCGTTCGTCCGTTGTTTCCGTGGCTGTCGACGAGCGGCAAATTCGAACCGAGCAGGGCCTACTCGATCGAATGATTTACTCGGGCGCACGCTGTCAGACAGATAACCCGCAGACGTTACCATAATTTTTATTTTACACCGTCGTTGGTACGCCGTAAACGTTCCATTTTTGTTTTCTGTCGCACGCCGTGGAAAAGAAAGTACCTCCAGCGTGTAGGCACACTTGCGACACGCCGGTAATTTTGTAATTTAAGGCGAGGTGATGTGGAATTGTTGCCGTGTTATTCTGCGGCCGATGCGGCGTGGCGTTTTCGCGATTCGATGGATATTTAGAAATGTTTCGGTAGTAGTTCTTGCCGTCTCTTCGAAAATCGTTTCGTTTTCAAACTTGTGGACTTGCCTTTGGATGTTTCAAACCTATTTGCTTTTAGTATTGGAAGATAAAGAATAGCCCTCAAGGTATGCCGTGGAATCAATCCCGCATACGTCCACTTTCCACTTCAAAACATGTAATAAATGAGGATCGATTCCACGGCAAACTGTGTGGACGTTATTTTAGCAACTTTTTCGCTCTCAATGTACTCCCCCTTGGCGATCTCTACACCGCTCCATACGACTTTTCCATTGCCAAAAGCAGTGCTGGAAATCCACATCTGTCAGCTGGTTCAGAACCTCCGTCGCTTCTGCTTTAACCGCTTCCACACTTTCGCATCTTGTCCTCTTCTGCGCCGGTTTGATCTCGGGAAATAAAAGACACACGGGACAAGGTCGGGCGAGTATGGTGGATGTTCCAACACAGTAATGTCGTATTTTGCAAAAAACGCCTTCACAGACAAAGCAGAACGGGCCGATGCATTGTCTTGGTGAATCTTCCATGATTTGGTCTTCCACAAATCGGGTCTTGGTCTTCTCACACGCTCACGAAGGTCCGTCAGAACCTCGATGTAATAAAGCTGATTGACCGTCTGACCCTCAGGGACCCAGTGAACGTAAACAATGCCTCGAATGTCAAAAAAGACGATCATCATCGCTTTGAATTTGGATTTGCTTATCCTGTTTTTTTTTTGCCTTGGTGGTTTCGGGGTCGTAAGTACAAAACCACGATTCATCACAAGTAATCACCGTATCTAACAAGCCTGGATCAGTGTCAGTGTTGTTTAGAATGTCAGCGCAAATGTTCGTTGTTGAATCCTTTTGCTCAGAAGTGAGGAATTTTGGCACCATTTTTGCGCAAACTTTGCGCATGTTGAACGATTCATATAAAATCTTTACCCAGTTTAACAAGAAACTTGAGATTAACCCGTTGCTCCATCTGAACACTTTACATTTTTCGACGCGTCGCTGGTGCGTAGACTAATTCAAACGACTGTTACAGTCAAACTGAGTGACCCACTGGCTTGTCCAGCGAGCTCGGGGTGGGGAAAGTATCACCAGACACAGTTCTGTTCAAACTTGTCGCGACACGCTCGCAGCGCGCTGGTAGCAGCATCAGTTCGGTTATTTAATAGCCACACCTCGTATGACGTAAATATAGTACATACGTAAAAACATGGTTACCTTTTGTAACCTACTTAAATAATGCAGCAGGTAGTATTTCTTTTAATATCCACCTACTATTTTCCTTATCATATAGCATTTAGTTTTATTGGCATATTTTAAATTTTTTGGCACTAAATCACCGCCCAAACTGCGATAAAATTGTTGAGTAATAAAATTTGCTCGCACTATGAAACGGAAAGGAAATCTACTTGACACAAAAACTACGCAAATCATCAAACAATGCGAACCGTTTCAAAGTACGCGTTTGTAGAAAATTCAACCAATTCACCGCCGAGCGCGACCTTGGGGTTGTTTAAATAGTCGCGAGCGAGTCAGATTTTGGAGAGCTCTCCGTTTTTTTTTTGTTCCTTGACTGGGTGTTTATAAATTCTAATGACGCGATTCCTGTGCAGGACCGAATTGCACGAGATGACCTTGAGATGTGGCGCTACGATACCGAAACGTCATATTCGTATTTAATGTGAAAAAAAAATCTCGGTGTTTATACGAGGGGACCTTGAAATAAAATTCTCTCAGTTGTGTGCGAAATGTTATAGGTCGTAGGGGAACTGGAAATAATCGGCTGATTCGGTTCATAACAAATAAAAAAAAATCGCCAAATTAGTTGTCACATTACATACAAAACAATCTGTACTACGATATTTTATATTTCATTTAGGTCCATAAAATTATGTTTATTGTTATTTGAACAAAATTCATGAAAACAATAAACTGTTGCAATTGTTGCAAAAGAGAAGTGTTAAACTTACCCAACGAGTGAATCTGCCCTATACAATGTGTCAACGAATTTTGAAATCCACACATTAAATCCTCAGAGCGGACGTCAACTTCTAAAACTGGTTTAAAGATCGATTTTTGCCCTTATGCGTTCAAAATGGCGCCCGAACTGCAAAAATTTTGAAATTTTAAAAAGCTCTTAAAATCACCCAGTGAGTGCACTGGATTTTTTCAAATTTTGCAAAGAAGTCAATTTTTCCAAAATTTTATTTTTTCTTTAAAAATTTTGAAAAAAATCCAGTGCGTTCTTTGAATTATTTTAAGAACTTTATTTTCTTGACAATTATTGTAAAAATGCACTGTTTTTCGAGAAAAAAAATTCTAAATTTCGATACTAATTTGATCTTTAGAAATTTTGTTCTCGAAAACAATGCATTTTTAGAATAAATTGTCAAGAATAAAAAGTTCTTAAAATCACCCAATGAATGCACTGGAATGGAATTTTTCAGATTTTTAAGCAATTTTTAAATTTTGCAAAAATTGACTGCAAAATCCAAAAAGTTTCTCCAGTGCATTCATTGAGTGGTTTTAAGAACTTTTTATTCTTGACAATTTTTTTGTAAAAGTGTAGCATTTTTCCAATAAAAAATTCTTGAATTTTTACGCCAAAATTTTGCAGTTCAGGCGCATTTTGAACGCATAAGGCAAACAATCGATCTTTAAACCACGTATACTTAAAGCTCAAACATTTATTCCACCGGTTAGTGTGGTTCCAGGTCCGTTGCAGACCGGAAACCCCTTGAAAATTTGATTTAAAAAAAAAATGTGCAAAAAAATCGTGTTTTTTTTAAACTGCTTTTTTTCATAATTAATCATTTGTTTGAGGAATTTCATGGACACCATCGGAAAGGGCACGTCTTAAACTTCAAAAATGTGTCCCTGTCAATTTTTTTCTGTCGCAAATAGTATTAGTTATGAGGCACTGAAAATCGCTTTTCATGTACCGGGAGTGACGTTTTCGGCCGAAACGGGTGGATGGAATTTTTTATATACCCGGTAAAAGTACCCATTATATAATGTAACGGGTTTGACAATTCAATGAGGGTATAAACTCAAGAATACGAGTCGAAATACTTCTTTTTTTGGTCGACTAACTTTTACGTTTTGTTTTTTTTTTTTTGGATTGCTCGATTTTTTTTTACACTATCTATAGTCGTTCTGCCCCATTGTGCAACGTACCAAATTCAAAATATATATCTATACTCTGTAAATATTTATACAAAATACATGTGTTCTTAACGATGCACAGGAAACTCTCTCGATGTAAACGTATCACGGATCGCAGTAGACTCGTCGCAGCGCTTTTGTCATCGAGATGTGGCCTTTTTGGTGCGGCTGTACCCGTAACGGCCTTCGCGTGCGAGTCTATTCAATAAGATCCAGTGTGTGTGCGCGCTCCAGCCAACGCCTTCTAGATATTCTTTTAATAAGCGCACGGTTGACAGGCTCGACGTACAAACAAACGAAAGTCTGGTTAAAGTAACGACGAGAAAGTCGCCGGTAATGTCGGCATCTCCGATCTTCGGATAACAGGCCTTACGACAACGCACGTAAGAAGGACGACGCGTCGCATGCTAACGATTGCGACGAGCTGGTTGCGGTTGCGATTCTTTCGGTGCGTATGAGCTTGAAATTCGTGTTTTATTTAGTCGCCCCAGGGTGGTGGGTAATTTTTGGCTTGCTTGTTAACATCTTTGTTTTTTTTCGACTTCAGAAGACTTCACAAATCCTTTTCCTATAAGTAGATGCTCTACTAACGCTTGATAATGTGTAAAATGTAATCAACATGCGTTTTCCTACATTTTTGGGATGCTGAACATGATCCCGAGGTTTATTGGGTTCTATATTGTTCCCAAAAACAAACTAGAGCTCTAAGGAAATTACCATTTTCTCAGTTTTTAAAAGAATCTTCGTCCTTATCCACTCGAGTTATGTTGCCGCAACAGTGTTATTTTGACAAGCTGTACATTATAGTGTAAGGTAAATATTGCGCCAAAATATGACTTGATTGTTTTGATTTCCATTCGGACTCTAAAAGTCTATGTATCTAAAATTCAAGGATTTAGGCGAAGATTGGACAAGACTTTCTGGCTCAGTGCGTCCAAATACGTGGGAAGAAATATTGGCAAACTGTAGATTGAGGATTTACGAGGAGATTCAACGGCAACATTGACTATGATAATTTGGCGTGTGACAAATTCAGATAACACCATCCATAATGATCAGTTGATGATTATCAAAATACGTTGGAGATGATAGGTCTAGTAAAAGTAGCAAATTGTTATAAATTAAGTCACTTTTGAGGCAATTTCCTCCTAACATTTGCATTTCGGAAGATTTAGGCCAAATGCTGACAACACCATGATGTTCAGCGGGTCAAAACATGTGGGAAATGATATGTACATATGTCTAGTTGAAGTTGTCAAAGTTTCTAAGTTCGTCAGTCATGGCACATTTCAAGAAATTACCGTGGCAATCAAGGGGCTATTACTAGGGTATGAACAATTTCGTGCATCACAGTATAGTAGACCTTAAACGTATAGTACGAAGCACGTTTTCTTAGCCACGCTGTGAAGCCACTATGAGTACTCTAAGTGGCTAAAAAAATCCATGAAAATACTTTGTTTTTCTTCAATTCTTCATCCAATTATTGCTATTTTTGAAACAATACAACGATTTTTTTTAATTTCTAATCTAACACACCTTGTTTTCAATAAAATTTAAAAACAAAACTTTCTCTTCAACTTTTCTCTACAATGAACAGTTCACGGGTTATCTAGAAGAAAGGGAGAAAAAAATATTTTTTTTGCATTTTTGTTTAATTACGTTTTTCACTATTTTTTGAACTGGCTCATAACTAAAGTACTAGATATTTATTAACTGATTTATGTAGGTTACTTCTTATGGTTTCATTTGGTTTGCAAAACTAAGGTAATTAACTCTTCTTAATTAGTCTTCTGTCCATGTTTTTGTCTTGTTATATGTTAAACTTTCCAGTCGGTGAACACATTTATTAATAAAATTATAATGTTGATATACTATTAGTTAATTCACACAGCTATTTAACTTTGACACGCTATTATTCCTAATTAGGACCACCACTGTAATCAATATTTTCGTATCTCCAAAAATAAATAAGGAAAACAACCTTTTTCACAATCAATTGTGAAGAAATCGGCTACAGTCGTTTGAATGTTTTCTATGGCTTCAAAATGACCTCCCTTGAGGTGATTTTTCAATCTCGGGAAGAGAAAAAAGTCACAAGGACTCATGTCAGGCGAATAAGGAGGCTGAGGAGCCACAGGAATGTTTTTTACTGGCTAAAAACTCGTTTATTGAAATGGCTATGTAACAAGGAGCATTGTCGTGTTGCAACATCCAGTTGTTCTTGATGTTTGGATTCAAATTGAACTCTTCCCCGATCATTCTTGTCGTCAACCGACGATCTGAACGCACAAAATCCCGTATTCTATCGACATTTTCATCGGTTCTTGAAGATGAAGGCTTTGCGCTGCGTGGTTCATCTTCAGTCGACTCTCTTCCTTCTGAGAATGCCTTAAACCACCGAAAAACCTGGGCTCTTAAAAAACACTGTCTCCATAGGCGTGTTGAAGTTTTGCAAAAGTATCCGTTGCGCTGTGTCCAAGTCTGAAGCAAAACCTATAGCACACCGTTGCTCAAAATTAATGTAACGCACTAGAAAAAATCGGTTTACGAAAACAGTCACAAAGAATAAACAAATGACTCTAACAACAGTTCAAACTTGTACTGAAGGTGCATACATGTTAACCTACCGCCCTTCCAAGTCCCGTCTCCGCAGTGTTGCTAGATCGGGCGCTACGTTGCTAGTCGGATTACTTAATTTACACACCTCGTATTACAACAATTCTACGTGTATAGGTAGATAGAATTACCTTAGGGCCGTTTAGTCCGTATTCTTTTTGGACAGCTGTTCTTTCTCTTTGTGCGAAATGAGCGACTTCCTGTGTTTGTGACCGACGCTTCAGACAAAAGTGATTTATATGTGAGTATAGAGGGTGGCAAGTCTTGTGTATAGGTAGGACCTCAGCTTCGATCATAAAACGGGAACAGAACTAAAAAAATGCCACTGCATTATTTCAGAGCACAATAAAATTAGCTCTTCCGGTTCGGTTATCGGTTATCCATTTTTTTTTTAATTCTTAGCTCCCCGATACAAGTTTTTGAAGTATTGAAGTTTTTGTTAATAAAAGAACGTTAACAAGAACTCCCGTCAAGGACGACTGGACTGCGTGTAACAAAATAAATTACGCTGTATTTTAGTTCAATGTTTTTTTTGCATATCCTTTAATACGACATAAAAATATATATATACATAATGTTTTGGTAGTTGAATGTTAGATACAGCGTTTTTAATTCTGCACGTCGAGACCCGATTTGAGCGTTACTTGCCTGTTTAAAAATAGCTGCAGAAAAAAATATATCGTAGGAACGTTCGTCAATTAGCGCAGGTTTTTCTAATGGATTGATGTTAAAATATATATCCTACGCTAGGTAAAAGTAGCGCATACCAGATAGGCAACATTAATTATTAATGAAACGACAAAACTCAAACACAGGCATACCACCAACTACAACGAATTAAATTATATTCAGGAGCTAGTACAAAGCGAGACGGAGATAGTTGAAATTAGCACACCGACGTTTTTAGAAATACGCATAACTTTGACACTCCAAAAACTCTAGTTACTCGGAACATACTAGAGATGGCACCAAACCATAAGAGGCAGGGCCGCACTTAGTACATAATACATCACCGTGGGAAATACGAAAACACATACTTTTTATTTTAGCGTTTTTTAGTTTAGCGTAGTTTAGAAATTATGTACCAACTTTTTCATAGATTATTCCTTATATAAGGAACCTCTATTCACGTCCGACTCTGTCTTTGACATTTTTGTGCTATCTCTAGAACATACTGTAATAATTCAGGAAATACTATATAATTCGGCAATGCTGCTGCAACGCTGCAATAACCTTGAGTGAACCTTTCTTATCTCGCTTACTGGGTGGATGTAAATAGAATTTGACGGACACAACTCAAGAGTGAGGGAGTAATATTGTTCGGAATGTGTTCCGTTATCGTGTACAGTCGCGGCCGAAAAATCGTCTACAATTAAATACGTTTCCGTCAGTCGTTTACTGGTTTATTTTACCCAAGTCACCGAATGCCTATTTAAACCCCCAGTTTGACAAAACCTGTCAGGTACCATTATTGAATCGTTATTTGTGTCATAACCGTATTATTATACCGCATAACCATACATTATACCGTATGCGTCACGAATATTACAGAATGAAATGGGAATAGTCCAGAATCAACTTCTCTCTCAGATAAACGCGAACCAAGTTTGCGAGTGAGGGGTGGACCAATCGTGAACAACTTGGTGGGAATGCCCGCAAAAGGCTATAGTCTCGATTGAAATTAACATTTTATTTTGTTAAGAAACGTTCTTTATTGCAAGTTTAGTATAATATACACTACACATAAATTAAAATTGAAGCTCCAAGTTTCTAGTTTTTGGATCTTAAGCTTAATTTTTTTTAGCGTCAGCAGTTTTTGAATAATCATAAGAAAACCATCAAAAAAAGAATTTAAACATTTTTTATTGTCTCTTAAAGAGTCCGCGGACCTCAATATATATATATATTTTTTTTCCATAATTTGATCATAAAGTTCTTTTAGATAATTTAATTCTCTTTAATTTGACCTATATTCGAGCCTTGTACTAAGATTTTTCGCTGGGCGAAAACTCAGCGATTCAAAGCAAAAAAAGTCATTTATGACTTTGGTAACCAATTACTCGGGAAATAACGTACAGAAAATTCAAGTAGGGTTTTGAAAACTGCAAGGTATCCTTTACAAATTGTAGTGATTCCGCTGCCGCTGCCGTGCCGCTGAATCCGAATTCATAATAAAAAATAGTTCCGCAGCTAATTTTGAAGATAACCTCAAAAAACTGTCGAAAACGACGTGTTTCGGTTGTAAAAGCTTGAGAAGACCAAAAAAATGCCCACAAAAATAAAGTATCTGGTTCTGGGATGAAGACTAACTTTTTCTTATGTATTTTGTGCCGCTGAATCCCAGAATATTCCCAGATTTCCGCTCTCAGAGATACAACAATCTTCAGCTTGCTGTTGTTTCAAGTTATTTTCGTAGTCTGAATTCCAGAAAGTCAAATGCAAGCATGTTCATGTGATTACTAAAGAGTTTCCACTTAGTCTTGATTTTAGACTGATTCAATCCACGTTATTCAAGATTTTACCGTTAAAAACGCAATTTTTATATATTCTTGAGGACGATCTTTGAAATTCACTTGTTAAACCAAATTTTTCGTAATACATTCGGGTTTACGAAATTAAGATACATAGGAATATGGTATTTTATATGTGACGCGAATCATATTTCTGTTTCTTTCAAACTTTTATTACAAAAAACGTCGTTTTCAGCAATTTTTTGAGGTTATCTCCAAAATCCGTTGGTCAAACCTCTTTTTTTCGTAGCAAATTCGGATTCAGCAGGCCAAAATACTTAGAAACAAAGTGTTTTTGATGTGAAGCAATTTTTTTTGTTCTCAAGCTTTTACAATCGAAACACGTCGTTTTCGACAGTTTTTTGAGGTTATCTTCAAATATAGCTGCGGAACCCCTATTTTTTGTGATGAATTCAGATTCAGCGGCACAAAACACATAAGAAAAAGTCAATCTCCATCCCAGAACCACACACTTTCTTTTTGTGGGCCTGTGTAATGGATAGACTAAGGATATTGTCTGAAACTTTTCGACTTTAAAGTACCCCAAAGAAACCCTGATAGTTTCAAAGCACTGCGATTTTTTTTCATAGTGCGTGAAATCGTTTCAATTGTGGTTTATGCTAAAAAAACAATGTAAGGATCGATTTTCCATTTTTTTAGTCATTTTTTTTGGATTATAAAGGTTTTTTTTAACAATTACCCAGATTTTCATTATCAAAAAACATTAATTACTAAAAAAAAAAATTGGAAAAAAATTTTTGAATTACAGTTGATCTGGCAACATTGCTCATTGAACTAGCGTTAAGGCGTGGCCTGGGCCGCATGTGGGTAAATTCACCTCATTTTGACAAAAATGCAACAAACGACTAACGATATTCCTAGCGATCTGGCACAACATGTACATGGATCTATACATATAACGTTAGATATTTGTAATTCTAACGATTCAAAAATGAACGTTAAGACTATGTATGTATGCTGTGACGTCAGCGATTAGTTCGATAAGCATTAGATTTAAAATTGACGTGCGCGAAGAGGAAACAAACATGGCTACGTGTTTCTCGGAAGCAGGCAGAACAAACAACGTTCGCCTAGCATTATTCTCCGACTTCGATATCTTCTAACTCGATTTCACCTGGAATTGTCTCGATTAAGTAGCTGCCGTTCGCAAAAATACAAAATGGCCGCTAACGCGTCGTGAGATTCTCGTTTTCGCGAGACCGGCCGCCTATAAAAAGAGCCATGATTCAGTCAATTAATATTTTGTAATTTTGAAACGTCGAAGGTCGTGCCTTGGCTCGTATCACTTCAACGTATCATTCCGTTATTATTGTAAACAATGAGAGATGTAGAGTGGACGAGGGGTACCTGCGGAGAGCACGCTGCTATTTAGTTTTACAGTAGGCGCCGCAATTCGGTTGTCGGAACCTGTAACCGGCTGCACGTAAGTTTTGTTTTTGCTTCTGTGATTGTTAAGTAGGGTTACGAGCTATTTCGGGACGGTCTGGCGGCTGGACCGCAGGTATTTACGCATAACGTTGGATTCCGTGCTCTACGAATGGTACTCCATAGGGCCCTTAAATGTATTGTGATGTGTCATCGTTTATAACTGTAGGAAATCGTTTCAGTTCCTAGAAACTCACTTCGAATTTTTATTATCAACATGGAAGATAAATTCATGAGCTTTATTGATCTCTCAGCGACCAAAATCGAATGATATTGGTCCTCTATTCCTCCTCCGACCTGGTTTAAAGGCACTAGTCCACAGTTTACAGACGTACTACTTAAAGCCGAATTGTAACAGAATACTGAATCAAAATATACAGTAAGGAAAGAATGAATAACCGCTGTAACGACATCATCTGCAAGCAGACATAGTTGCAATAGTAGTGGAGTTTGTGCGAGCGCGGAGTGTAACAGGACCGTAGTCAGTTAACGAATGAAAACATTAATATGTTTACATAAATTATGTAGCAATATAGTACTATTTTTACCAAATAGTACGGTCAAGTCAAGGATGAAATACCTATATAAATTAAGATAACACGTAACAATGGCAACACTTACCCGACAAACGTCAGTGTTGAGAAAAGGTGCCCATAACAGGTTGGCGGTGGTTAAAACATATTATTATGTGCTTTTCTAAGTGTTCTGGAGTGAAACGGCGACGTTTATCACTTAATATTAACTTGTGTATGGAAAAGGACCGTTCAACGTCTACTGTTGACAATGGATAGTATGAGAAATTGTTGAGGCATGAACTATATAATAATATATTTTGTGGTAACTCCTTATATGTGCCTACCAACTAAAACTTTATATATGTTTTCCAAAATGAAATATCCGGAATTTTGTTTAACGCCTTGCATGTCACTACGTTGTTGTAAACAAGATCGACATATGCAAGTCTTAACGTACTTCCATGAGGAATTTTTCGGTCCATATATTTTTCTAAAAACATACGTAACTTTCTCTAGTTTGTTTAATGGAATATTGCTTGCAACAACGGCTTCTGTAAGTTCATAGAAAAATACGGAGTCGTCGGCGCTGGACGAGGCATGGCTTTTCAGATGTCTTGTTACTTTAGTTTTATCTGAAGAATTTATAATGCGTTCACACACAGTACAAAAAAGGTCATTTCCTTGAATACGTATGTCCGTAAAACCCTCGGGATCACTGTCAAACCACGTTTGAAATACTTCCCGTCTATTTCTTTTCACCTTTGGCATGGTACCTCACTTTATTCACTTCTCCCCTCAACTAATAATTGTTAATATTTATAAAGTTATTTAAACACACGGCGAATACATAAAAACGAAACGTATCAACGCGATGCAATACCGGCGACTGTCTGTTACAGTGTGCCATAAATAACTAACATTGCTAGCGCAGTTTGCTTAATGCAAGTCAGCTGTGAAGGCCAACGAGTCAAGGGCAGGACATGCACAGTGTCGGCCCTGTGACATTCGCGCTTGGTAATAAGTAATAATATTTAATAATGTACTATGATGCAACATAGTTTCTGTAAGCATATTAACATTTTCATTCGTAACGACTACGGTCCTTTTACACTCCGCGCTCGCACGAACTCTAATCATTAGTATCATGAAAGTTAAATTCATGAGTCTTTTTAACGTCTCAGCGGCCAAAGTCGAATTAGTTTGGTCAATTCAAGTCCTATCAAAAAAACACATCATCGTTTTCTTTGGTCTTCTAAAAAATCCTCCATATATTTGGCCTTCTTCTCGTCCATTTCTTTGGCCTTCCTGTCTGACGTCTTCCCATCGTCCGTTTCTTTGGTCTTCCCGTCCTCCTTTTTGATCTTCCCATCATTCCTTCCACCTCCCACCTTCTTTAAAGGCACTAGATTACTAAAATTCGTGAGTCTTGGTTGTTTAAATGGTTTCCATATTCCCCATTAAATCCAAAAATATCTTTGGATTTTACTTAACTCGTGCAAAATTGGTAAGAGGTTATTTTATTTACCTTGTATTTACCTAGTATTTACCATAACCATAGGTCATAGTGTGTCTCAAAAAAACAACGTCAAGTCGAAAGCGGGTTACATACAGACCAGGTTCTGACTGGTCATGTGACAAAAAAAAGTTGTTGTAAAATTCAGCTCAATGTAATAAAAAAATCAACAGTACACTCAACCAGTAACTATATATATATCTCAAGAACTAAACACTTTCATATATATTTTTTTGTCACATGACCTGGTCTGTAACCACCTTTGAGCGTGACGTTGCTTTTTGGGACAACCCTATATACGTTTTTGCCTTTAGGACACATTTCCGTTGGTAACGCCAAATCCGTGGTACGAATCCGACTGGTTTCCATCGTCATATCGAAGGCCTCCGTTGCCACACTAACAACCGGTTATGTACCTTAAAAAATATCAACCCGTTCGACAACAATGCCGATATATGTATATGCACCTAGCGCACGGCTCGTTCGCTTTGCTCTCCTATAAAAGACCGCCGCCAGGTCGTGTTTCCGAATCCCGAGAAACGCCGACTACACACTTCGGCGTGCCTTAAAAATCGAGAAATTATTGCCTCCCGTGAACGTTGGGCGTTGGCTGTCCGCTGCGAAGCTAAATCAGATAAATACCACGTAGCTAACTACCGCAGAGGAATACAATGAGGGTTCTTTTCCGTGTTGTGTTATGGAAAGACGCCCACTAGCGCCATCTCTCGTCCGTCTGGAATCGTAGTAATAGATCCAAGTACTAGATGGTGCTTTGGTAATCCGTTGCGCCGGCGCCGTGTCCGGGTGGCAAATTCGAATTTAATAATACAAGAATCAGTGCTGTCCCAAATTACGTTTAATCAATGTTTTTTCGCTAAAAAATGCTCGTAGTTGATTAGTTTTAGTGTAAAATATTGCTAATTTTCATCGAACTAAATTAAATTTTACGATGCACATTTGAAATTAAATTATTGGCATGTTTGTTAAGAGCCTTCTCCAAAAGGAATATAATTGCTATTGTTATTAGCTATTAAGTAGGCAATAAAGGCTGTTTTGAATACTTTTGAGTTTATGATTAAATTAAATAATCGTTTGAAATAACAGTAAAAATTTTCCTTCACAAGCAAATTTAGATAAGTTGTGGTTACACATTTCAAACTATTTCTACAGACTACAGATTTACGCGGTAATGTTACTTATTTTATTTCATTTCTACGCCACTGACACATTAAACACATATTGGGATCTGACTGGCTGCTGCGACATCTCGCGGTCAAAGTAATAAGCATTAAAATACTCTTGTCTCGATACAGGTAGGGAACATGTTGACTTTGGGATAGTATACGAAGTGTGTAAATTAAGTAATGATGACTGATTTTTTTAAATTGTTTTATTCGAATAGAAATACAATTCAGTATTGTCTCCTTCAAAATAACTTCCTTGGGAAGCCACACAGCGCTGGAGACGGTTCTTCCTCATAGCAGGAACTCATATACTGGAATAACCTTCAGCTGGACGGTTACAGCCGTGTGAATGTTTTCTATCGTCACAAAATGACGTCCCTTGAGGTGATTTTTTCAATCTCAGGAAGAGAAAAAAGTCACAAGGACTCAAGTCAAGCGAATAATGGCTAAGAACTCGTTTATTAAAATGGCTGTGTGACAAGGCGCATTGTCGTGATGCAATCCAGTTGTTCTTGATGTTTGGTCTCACACGCATGACCCTTTTTCGAAATTTTTCAAAAACCTCTCTGTAAAAGTGTTGATTAACTGTTTCGCTTGGAGGCACAAACTCTTTGTGGCCAATTCCCCGACTATCAAAAAAGCAAATCAGCAAGCATTTGATCTTCGATTTGTTCATTCTTGATTTTTTGGGTCTTGGAGAGCTTGAAGTGTGCCATTCCTTGCTTTGGCGCCTGGTTTCCGGGTCGTACTCAAGCACCCAAGTATCATCATCAGTAATGACACGTTCCATAAAATGGGGATCATTTTCAATCGATTCCAAAAAGTCAAGACACCTTTGTTTCCTGATGTCCTTTTGTTCCTGCGAAAGGTTTTTTGGAACCATTTTTGCGCAGATTTTTTCTCGTCCCCAATTCCTTTGTCAAAATCTCATGAACAATGGTGTGATTCAAATTTAACTCTTCCCCTATCATTCTCGTCGTCAACCGACGATCGGAACGCACAAGTATAGACACTTTCATCGGTTCTTGAAGATGAAGGCCTTCCGCTGCATGGTTCATCTTCAAACGATTTTCTCCTGAGAATGCCTTAAACCGCCGAAAAACCTGGGCTCTTGAAAAAACACTATCTCCGTAGGCGCGTTGAAGTTTTGCAAAAGTATCCGTTGCGCTGTGTCCAAATCTGAAGCAAAACCTGATAGCACACCGTTGCTCAAAATTAATGTCACTCATTTTTAAAACGCACTAGAAAAAAAACGGTTTACGAAAACAGTCACAAAAGAACAAACAAATGACTAACAAGTTCAAACTTGTTAGAGTCATTGAAATTGAAACCTACCGCCCTCCAAGTCCCGTCTTCCCAGTGTTGCTAGATCGGACGCTACGTCTCATTACTTAATTTACACACCTCGTATTAAAAGCTGATAGATCTGGGGTGGAACGAACCACCCCAGGCCACGCCTTGAGCCGCTTGCGAAGAGTGAAATTGCACCTCAATTCTTAGTCTTATTGGTTCGAAATTTTGCACGCTTACTAATCTTAGATGGCAATGCGATATTTAAAAATAAAAATGGTATGATTTTGTTAAAAAAGATGCTTCATGTATTACATTTCTTCTTTATCTTTTAAAAAATAAACTTTTATATGCACTAAGAAGGATTAAGAAATCGCTCTGAACGTGTTTCCAATTTAACGTAATAAAACGTTCTTATTTGGTTGCTCCATACCAACCATCGTCGAGTCCTAGATCTTTCGTCTTCTAGTCGCTTATCGTGGACCGAGACTCCCGACAGCTATCGATTATTTCCGATGTGTGGGATCGGGCAACCCCTTCGCGACCTCTTTGTGTACACTCCGCGACACGCGCCGTATACCAGGAATTCCTGCGGTGACTGTACCTCGCTATATACGCCGTGGAAATATTCTGCGTCGATTTAGCTAAATCCGATCCCGTTAGCGATACTGCGCGCCATTTGTCGCATCGAGCGACTACGAATTAGGATTTAATAACTTCATCCTGTGCTCGAGGTCGGGTCAAACCGGGTGTTCAAATTAATGCAAGCATAATCTGAAGGTATAGTCGCAGAGTTTTCGACACAATGATGAAGAACATATACAGCTTTATTATACTGCTGATCTTTCTGCTGAAAAGGGTGTAAAATAGAAGGTGCCTAACCAAATCTAGATCCTGGAAACATGGGAGCGTGGCCTTCAGAAGGCACCTATTGGGCCTCTTGTGCTTCCACCCTTGGGAATTGAACCCATCTAAGCTGTCAGCCGTCCTAATGTTTAGCTACCTCTAGCTAAAAAAATCTGGCACTTTAGTCGTTACTTTTTCTTATACGTCACAGAAAACCATTTCAACCACCAGTGGAGCTTCCTAGGTCAGAAAAAACTTACTTTTCCTTCATGACCTCACAAGTGTTAGGCTGTACCAGGAATTATGAACATATTAACACAGGTTTGTTTAATTACCAGCAACATTAATTTTTTCATCTTGGACATCAAGTCAGTCATCTTGGAGGCAATTGAGAAAAGTCTAATGTTCTTAATGTCTCCATACTGATGATTATTCTTCTAGTTACTATTCTGAAGGTATAAAAGAGAAGTTAGGCAGCTTGGTTAACCAAAAAAATGTTGTTGGATGTTATCTTTAGTTGGTACCTTTCCTTTGACTAATGGATAAATGAGTCGTAGAAAACCATTCCAAGCACCAGTGGAGCTTCTTAGTTCAAAAATCCTTCCAGACTTCACTAGTGGTAGGCTATACCAGAAGTTATGTACGTATATTCGCAGTGAGCTTAGCAGCAGTTGAGGAAAGTATAAGTAAGAATAACAAGCAAAATGGATCATCTCCATACTTCTGATTCTTCTTGTGAGTAGTATTATAGATGAAGATGTAAAATAGAAGTTGCCTAACCAAAATAATGTCATCTCTACCTGAGGTTTTATGTGGCACATCTTCTTTCATCGAGAGACCTCGAAGCACTTAAAGAAACATAGAACCAGGAGCTTCCTGTTTCAAAAGAATCTTCCTTTTCCTTCCTAACTTCACTGGTCTATACATGTCTAAATAAGTCAAGCAAAATTATCTTTCTTATCTTGTCAGTGATTTTGGTGGTAGTTGAAACAGATCTAAATGAATTTTGAGTTTCTGTTAAATAGTAAGGATAACGAACCAAATGGATCATTTATCTACAGTGAAATTAATATGTATTACAGTAAAAAACAATAGAATACAAAACCCACAGAAGTATGAGGCAGATGTATACTGAAAAGATATCCAAGAACAACCGAGGAAAAAATTAGAACCCCATAATACTTGATAACGACTCTTTCCCAGCAGCAGTATAATGGAGATTGATTGAGATTTTAAGAATATGTGAATAAGGAAGGCATTGAGGTTATGGTTTTTAATTAAGCAACACCGTTGAGGGTATTAGGTTACTGTTGAAAAGGTGTCCCACTTCTCTACCATAAAAAAAATATTTATAAAAGGTCTTGTGAAAGAATATTTGGACCTGCCAGAATAAAATTGGGTCCTAGTTTTTGTCGCTTCAACTGCCGCTTCTCAAACATTCGTTTGGTGCATGACCCTTTTAAAATTGTCCCTGTCAGGAATCGATGGCCAGGAGTCCGTTGTTGCCAATGATCGCGTAGACATTCGGGATAAAATCCGATTCTGGCGCAAAGAGGGCGTTCACTTCTGCGTCCATCCCCCGTATGTTTAAACAAATGTTTCAGTGGAGACTATTGATCCGGTCCGGTGGCGTTGTTGTGCTCTCCTTTTTGGACATTCGGGGCCACATTTTTCTTGGTCGGATTCCAGACGGCTCCATATCAGACGGAATTACCTTACTTTACGGAAGGTTATGTATGTAACTATTTAATTTTTTTTAGCTTCCCATGTTGCAGCAACGTTCAATGTAAATCTAAGATTGACGCTTACTTTAAAATGGTATTAATGAGAGAAAAAAAAAGTTGACACACTTTGGGCAAAAACAGTCTTACTATTTCAGTGTACAAACTAAAGTAGCTGTTATTTTAAAAAAAGTGACTTATTTTAAAATTTAAAAATTGGCTTATTTTCTTCATAATACAAGGTCTGTAAATCGCTCGCTGTAAATTTGCGTGACAACTTGAGATATTTCTTACGTATTTTTTTTGCGTAGAATCTGAATGTCCATCGCTTCAGGATTTTGATATATTTTAGGTTAAATGACCAAAACATGCTTTTCCGCAATGAAAACATGTTTATCTATTTCTACTAATTGCTATATCTAGTAGGTACCACCTCTTCCCTTCAAAATGAGTTTTTTATTGTCCATCTACAATTTTTTTATTGGAGTTATTACATGTTTTTTTTATGAATGAACGTAAGATAATTTAACATTCTCTAATATCTCTTATACTAATCATTAGGGTCCGGAAAGTGTGCTACAATGCATGGTCGGACTCGTAATCCGTCATGTCATTGACGGAAGAGACACGTGACAGACCAAAAAGACAGGAGTAAAAATGTGTTAATAATGTATTATACCTACCTATCGCTTGTGTCATTCAGGAATGCAGGCTGTCTTCATTGCTTGAGCGTACGTTGACACAACCAGTAGCTTTTCTGCAACCTTTCTGTAGCCTTTCTCCAGCCGGCAACGGCGGCTCAGGCGGCTGGCGGCACAGAGTAAACCACTGGCGGTAACACCGGTCAACGAGATTATTAGACTACTTTGCATTTAATACATTGCTAATACTTCATCGGTCCACTGTGCCATAAAAATTTTACGACGTCGTTAAAATGGTTTACGACTTTAAGCACTCAACTTGTTTAAGACGCCAGCGACGTGTATTTCAGCTAGGTTTGTTAACACAGACAATTTTTTGAGATTGTCTGGCTAAATGAGCATTATTTACAGCAAATTATATTACAAATATTAAGAGTTTTGTATGCAGGCTAATTTTATCTCCTATATTGATTTGAATGAAAAAAAATTATTTCACAATTTTCGAATTTATAAAAGATATATGCACTCCCATGGAATCATAAAGTTGCACCGCTTTTTTGTTCCCCAGGCGTATTTATCATTTTCAATTAAAATTAGAAGGACTATACATTATTATTTCTTACATCTACATAGGACAATGCACGTGTTACTACTGTTTCTATACTTATAGCTGTTGTTTGAAAAACCCGTTTACTAGCTATCAATATGGGAGGCGAAATATCTGAAACACTTAAAATTCGTATCAGAACATTAACGACCATATTACCGCAAAAATGTGTTGTTTCGTCCACTGTCAGCCACAGAAATTTATTGCGTATGTCTTCTTTGATATTTTCCATGACACGTTGATATGTCTTCTGTAAATATGGTTACGCATTCTATGAATACTAGACAATGGAAAATCGGATACATATTTGGCAAAAAAACGTCTAAAACAAAATTCCTCTTTTGTAACAGTACCAATAATATTTTGTTGATTGATATTGGAATCGAAATGTCTTGCTTTTGTCGTATTTCATACTACTGATCATTCGATTTTGATAAAATTTGGTATGCAAGGGTTTTTGGGGTCGTTTCAAATTTCCTAAATCTAAGATGGCAGATCCAATAAGACGAAAGGCGTTTACAAAATATCGAAATTCGAAACGACTTTGGCCATATTGTAACTTCACAGACCTTCATTTATAAACTTTTGGTACAGCCTGTCCAAAGTAAAAGACGGAGCAGCAGTTCTCAAAATTTCAGGGCCAACTAAGAAATCGTCCGTTAATTGTTGCGATGGCCGGTTTCGTTTTTGCTTCGGCATCTCGCGACGTATGCGTGTGCTTTCGAAAAATGGCGTTTCTAGAGGCAGACAGCAGCGATAGCCGGCGCGGCGTATTGCCGAGGGGGTCGACAACCTACATTATTTAGCATTCTATTATATATCTCGTACCTGAACTCAATGGCCGCACATTACACACGACGACGACGCATACAAGAAACTTCTCCACGTCTTCCTTTGCGGCTCTATTAGCCGTCCTAAAAATGTCGTCCGCCGCATTTCGCACGGCTCACTCGGATCGCATTGATTTAATCCGTCAGAAAACCCATCTCGAAATGTCCGTCTTCGCCACAGCTCGAACCGCGGTCGCTCAGCGAAACATGTCGGCAGAAGTTGAGATACGTATGTATGTATGTAAATACATTTGTACCTATATTATCATTTTCAGTAGTAGTTAAGTTATAAAGGGTGGGTCATCAGACGGTTTCTTTTTAAAATTGCTATTAAAACTACATCGTTGAATATTTTTAAACGATTGTTGCTTTAATCAAGTATGCCTTCCCATTATTTAGGAAAAGCAATTTCAGTTAAATGGCTGCCGCGGCTGGCTTGGCAGTAGTTCATTATTTTCACCCAATTTTGCAGTACATTTTCGATTATTTGTGGCTCTATTGCACGAATAACTCGATTGATGTTTTCCTTCAGTACGTCAATTGTTTGTGGATCGTTGGAGTAACAACGGTCCTTAACATGTCCCCATAAAAAATAGTCCAACGGTGTTAAATCGCAGCTGCGCGATGGCCAATTAATGTCTCCAAAACGGCTAATATCACGGTTACCGAATTTAGTGTGCAAAAGATCGATTGTTTTACGGCTTGTGTGACACGTTGCTCCATCCTGCTGGAACCAAAGCTCGTCCTAGTCCAAATCGTCCAATCGCGGCCACAAAAAATCAGTTAACATGTCTATGTGACGCATTCCATTTACTGCAACGCTGTTACCATCTTCATTTTGAAAGAAGTACGGACCAATGATGCCACCACTCCAAAACCCATACCAAACAGTCACTCTTGCAGGACGCATTAAGACTACGTGTGGATTTTCGGAACCCCAAATCTTACAGTTCTGTTTATTAACATGTCCTCCAAGATGAAAATGAGTTTCGTCCAAAAAAATGATTTTTCGATTGAAATCGGCGTCATTTTCAAACTCATTAAAGTCCACACAGAGAAGCGATAACGAAGTGGATGATTATTTTCCTTTACCTCTTGAGTAAGTTGCAACTTGTAAGCAAATAATCCGAGGTCTTTATGCAATATTCTCCTCAGAGAAGTGCGACTGACATTAAGTTGTTGAGCTCTGTGACGAGTTGAGATTCTTGGGTTTTCACTCACACTTTGGGCAACAGCAGCAAATCTTTCAGCTGTGCGCACCGGACGAGCACGTGGATGACTGACTTCTGTTACCCATAAGCATGCCAGTTTCACGAACTTCCCTTAAGAACTTTCTTACACCAGGCGCTTACACAGATTCATTTCGACCAAAAATTGTTCTCAATTTTCTCACTGTCTCTGCAACACAGCATTCACTTTGGAAATATTTTTTTTCAATATTTCCCAACGTTGTTCAAGAGTAAAACGATCCATTTCTTACGCGGAGGTTAGACACCACATATATGTAAAATGTCAAGCGCGTCAGTGTCGGCAATGTAGAAATAACGCTCAGTTTAAAAAGAAACCAGTAGATGGCCCACCCTTTATTTGATGTTTTTTTTAATATCTTATTTATTTGTTCGTCCTTTTCTCTATTAGGGTAAAGTTTAAATTTCATTGTTCATCCATCTTTGTTCCGTCTGATCTCCAATACACTTACACACGCCCCAAGATAGTTTCCGATACAGTTGAGGAAGACTTGAACTCGCTGGCAATAAGTCAGTGGATGATTCAGACTGCCTCACTCAGTTGCCGCTCACCTGATTGCATTGCCTGACGCATTTTTGCATGATAAATCGGGTAATACGTACAATTTCTCATAATATGTGACACAAAAACGAAGTACCACATCATACTACCAAAATTTCTGGTCTATTTTTCGAGTATTACTATTTGAAGAGTTAAATTCAATCTCCTTAGGAAGTAGGAAAAAGTAGTTTGAAGTACTCTTAAAAGTATTCGTATTTAGTGCTTTCGCATAGTAGTGGATAAAATCGTCACATTTTTTTTTAAACAATCGCATGGAAAAAGTCGGATGGCGCTTACATTCTAAATGAAATTCCTCCTGTTTATAGAATTAATAATCATATTTAAACAGTAACAAGGCTCAATAATTTTGAATCAATCGGACAGCGTTGAGGGGACGTGACCAGAAGAGTCCACGTCTTCCTCTAATTCCAGGATTTTTCGCCAATTAATTAACTGGTGCTGAATTGACGTTGCTCTAAAAGACCTGAAGAAAAAGCAACTGTTCAAAAGGTACTTCAAAATTTGCAACAAGGTACTTCAAAATTAATACAAAAATATATTTTACGAACATTGTTTAGTATATGCCACGAAGAAATTTCTAAAGAAATAAGTGAAGCCTACTATTAAAATAACGCGAAAAAAGAATACAAAGACCTACGGTCCCAACTAATTTTGGAGTCATGGGCAAGACCCGGATACGAAACTTCCTACCCCTATTATCTAAAAAACTGTCCATTTTCCAACCTCATGGCCCTTTTCTAGAATGACATTTTTTGAGCATAATTTTATACCTCCCCCCTCCAACCCCCTTGGAGTGACAGTTACCCCTTTAAAATTTTTAAATGGAACGAGGGTGCGTGTGATAGCTCATTTGAAAGGGTTCTTAATTATTATCTATTCAGAAATATAAGGTTTTTTGAATTTTGTATATTTTTCATCAAGAAAATTATATTTGATAATTTCAAAATTATTATTATTATGAAATGTAAACAATCAAGTGCCTGTGTACCAAAAATATGTCAAATTTGACGTTTTTAGTTAACATTCAACTTAAATGTATCGGTTTCCCTGATACGCTGCGCAAAATACCCAACAAAAAGAAAGAAGTAAAAAAAGAGTTTCTTATTATTCTATTATATTATTTATCACTGATCGTCAAGTTGATCATTATTTTAACAATGAGTCTTTCGGATATCCAAAGAATTTAAATTTTGATATTTTTAGGATATGGTGATAAAACAAGAACGCAGAAGCAGGTATGCGAAATATTCAGTACAAAGTATCCTGACCGCCGCATTTCCCAGTCTACGGTTAGTAGAATAGACAACAAATTTCGTGAATTTGGAAATGTTACAGATATTCCTAAATCTGGTACGAAACACAGATGGTGAACAGAAATTGGATATATTGTTAGATATTCAAGATACTCCACAAAAACCTACAAGATAAGTTGCCGCCGATAATGATGTTAGTAAAACATCCATATTGCGTCTTCTAAAAAACGAAAAATACCGCCCATATAAAATTAATTTGGTTCAAGAACTTAACGACAATGACCCTGATCGCCGATTGGAATTTTGCGGAATCATGGCAAATAGATGCCAAGATAATTCTTTATTTATATAAAACATTATTTTTTCTGATGAAGCAACATTCGTCTTAAATGGAACAGCCAACAAACAGAACTGTATATACTGGAGTACAGAAAATCCACAGTGGATGATGGAGGCCATTACTCAATATCCTGAGATGAACGTTTGGACTGGAATTATAAATTCTTAAATTATCGGACCATATTTCTTTGATGGCACATTAACTGGCGCGTGGTACTTGGATTTCTCGCAAAATTTCTTAGTTCCAGAGTTAAGAAAGCTTTTCCCAGATGATGACAACCCCAATGAAATTAATAGAAATATTTGGTTTCAGCAGGACGGAGCTACACCACATTTTTCATTGGAAGTAAGATCCTATCTGAATCAAGTTTTTCCCAATAGATGGATCGGTAGACGCGGTGAAATTGAGTGGTCTGCTCGTTCTCCCGATTTGACCCCGCTTGACTATTTTTTATGGGGTTACTTAAAACCGAAAGTCTACTTCAACAGCCCTAATAACGTAGAAGATT
The DNA here is from genome assembly GCA_029963805.1 of Aromia moschata. NCBI lineage: Eukaryota > Metazoa > Arthropoda > Insecta > Coleoptera > Cerambycidae > Aromia > Aromia moschata. The sequence continues at coordinate 873,158 of JAPWTK010000143.1, read as the reverse complement.
TAAAAGACAGAATAAAGCAAGAAATTAATAAAATCACCCCGAAAACAATACAAAATGTTTTAGAAGATTTTCAGCAACGCCTCCATTATTGTCAAGAAGCAACGGGCGCCCAGTTTGAACATTTGGTTTAAACTGTTCTTCTGTTCTTTTTCATGTTCTTTTCTTTACTTAGTAGCATTAAAAATGTAACATTTTTCATTAAAAAAATTATAGAAATTAAAAAATCTTATGTTGCTGGATGGAGAATTAAAAACCCTTTCAAATGAGCTATCACACGCACCCACGTTCCATTTAAAAATTTTAAAGGGGTAGCTGTCACTCCAAGGGGGTTGGAGGGGGAGGTATAAAATTATGCTCAAAAAAATGTCATTCTAGAATTAAAAATTGACGTGTTTCAGGATTTTACTCATACATTGTAAATTATGTAGATAATGAATTTATCCGTTACTTATGGACCTCACTGTATAAGTGCACTATTTGTATAACCTATACCCTGCCACTCTCCAGACTTGTCTAGAAAATGGCTTAATACCAATGAATCAACTTAACGAAAGCCCGGTCACAGCCGACTTTCACAACACAAGCCACGAAGTAAATGTGGCAACGCCGCGGCACCGCTAACTTGGAGTCCGGCAGCGACGATTTCAGCGCCTTTTTTTTTTTAGTTTTTTTTTCGATACATGTAAAAAGTTCTCATTATTTTTGCATGAAATTTTTACAGAAGCAGAAGCTACAATTTAAATTAGAAGTTTCTGCGACCATTAGAACCCTTGTAATTCGATTTCAAAAAATGGTTATTTTTCATCGGTTTTTATTTTTTTGTGCAAAAACTTCTGAACCGATTTCGATCACCAAAAACTAATTTTTTTCGTTTTTTTCAAGCGCTACAACATGGTATTTTTTGTTTTACGAAAAAAAATTATTTTTCGTCCCTTAATCCGCAAAAAAAACGGTTTTCGGTGCTTTTATCAATTTTTTACTAAGGTTCCTACATTTTCATTTTTCCTATCCGAGTACTTGAATTATGTACAACATCCCACCAATTTTTAATAATCTCCAAAAAATCAGCAGTTTCATCATTATAACTAAAATCGTTCATGATTGCTATTGTAGAATGATGAAACACGTTAATTATTACGAGATTATTAAAAATTGGTGGGATGTTGTCCATAATACAAGTACTCGGATAGGAAAAATGAAAAGAAATTTGGATAAAATCGGAATGTAGGAACCTTGGTAAAAAAAATTGATAAAAGCGCCGAAAACCGTTTTTTTGCGGATTAAGGGACGAAAAATAATTTTTTTTTCGTAAAACAAAAAAATAGCATGTTGTAGCGCTTGAAAAAAAATGAAAAAAAAATTGTTTTTGGTGATCAAAATCGGTTCAGAAGTTTTTGCACAAAAAAATAAAAACCGATGAAAAATAGCCATTTTTTGAAATCGAATTACAAGGGTTCTAATGGTCGCAGAAACTTCTGCTTTAGCTTAAATTGTAGCTTCTGGTCGTGCCTATCTGCAGTAAAAACTTCATGCAAAAATAATGAGAACTTTTTACATAAATCGAAAAAAACTAAAAAAAGGCGCGCTGAAATCGTCGCTGCCGAACTCCAAGTTAGCGGTGCCGCGGCGTTGCCACATTTACTTCGTGGCTTGTTTTAAAGTCGTCGGCTGTGGCCCGGTAAAATAAAATCGATTTTCTGAACCAACCCGACTGGGGGTGACCCGTTAATAGACCTTGTGCGTCTCCTTGCGGGACGCCCATGTTGACCGAACGTCGTAAACGTCGTTTCCGACGGCGGAGCGGTGCATCGTTTGTGAGTGCGCCGGTTGGTTATTCACGCACGTTATTTTTACAGACGTCGGGTTTTTCTGGTAGTACGACATCGTTCCGAGCGCGGACATATACATGTGTATGTATTTTCGGGTATCGACGTCCCGATTTTACACGCAACCTACAAATTTCGGCGGGCTATTTTTAAAGTCGGGACGGATCGCGCGTTTCGTCCGCGTGTGCCCGGTGTGTCGGTGCGTGCGTCTGTTTGTGTAAAGTTCATGCACCAACGAGCCGAACAGCTGGTCGAGCCGCACCGCATGATACGCACGAAGGTTGCACATTATTTATTGTCTGTTAACATTCGACGCGAAATTCTTTTGAGGCATTAGCTGCAGACCACTCTTTCCATATGACCCCAAATTTTTATTGAAATTCCCTTGGAATATCAAAAAATTATAATATAAAAATAAAGGTGTACAAAAAAGTTTCCGCCGTTTTTAATAAAAAATTGGGAATTTATTGTGAAAGGACGGTACCTAATGTTTTATTCGAAGTATTGTCCATCGCTTGCCACTACTTTTTCCCATCTTTCTGGTAGCATGCGAATACCGCGTCGGAAGAACGCTTCATCTTTTGAGGCTATCCACGAATCGATCCAATTTTTGGTATCTTCATATGAATTTAAATTTAAAGTGTTGCTCGCACAGGTCATGCGCCATCGATCGAGACAAATAGAAATCCGAAGGAGCAATGTCTGGTGAATACGGCGGTTGGGGTGAAACTTCCCAATTGAGTGTTTCCAAATAGGTTTTGACCAGCGTCGCAACTTGTGGACGAGCATTGTCCTGCAGGAGAATAACTGTCGTGTCTGGAGTAGTAGTGGGTGCGCTTTTCCTTGAGTACTCGACTCAATCTCATCAATTGTGTTCCGTAGACAGCTCCAGTAATGGTTTCGTTCTGTTGTTATGACTCATAATACACTACACCAAGCTGATCCCACCAAATACACAACAAGGGTTTTTTTCCATGAATATTTGGCTTATGTCCCCATGCTTTCTTCCTTTTTGGATTATCATAGTGGATCCATTTTTCATCACCAGTGACTCTACGGTGCAGAAAACCTTTTCGTTTATGCCTTGCAAACAGCATTTCACATGTGAAAAATCGGCGTTCAACGTTTCTCGGCGTCAGTTCATATGGAACCCAATTTCCTTGTTTTTGAATCATTCCCAATAATTTCAACCGATGTGAAATTGCTTGTTGAGTCACTCGTAATGTAAGTGCAAGTTCTCGTTGCGTTTAGCACGAATCTTGATCCAATAATGTTTCCAAGTCCGCGTCTTCGTACACTTTCGGCCTTCCGCTACGTTCTTTGTCTTCGATGTCAAATTCGCCGTTCTTAAACTTTTGAAACCACTCACGACAATTTATCTCATTTTTTTCAATTTGAAGAAGTATATCCAAAGTTTCCGCAAATGACGCTTATTCGGCTCAAAACGACATTTTCGCACCCAAAAGAAAATATTATACTAATAAAAAAATCAGTAGTATTTTAAGGTTATGTTGTTGCTTGATGTCCAACTTTTGTCAAACGGCGGAAACTTATTTGTACGAGTACACTTTTAGATATGCGACAATTAAAAAAAGTTTATTCTTAAACAAAAAACACGGAATATATCCGTGTTTTTTCTTCCAGATAACTCTTCTTCTTTCTTTGTAAACGCACCAAAACTACCACAGTGAATTTACGTAGATTTCGAGTTTGTGCCAAAACTGGTACCCTCGAATCATTTACGAAATCATACAATATTTTAATATATAGGAGTTTTTTTGAAGAAGGTTTTTTTTTATATACCACCACCGAGGTGTGAAGATAGGGGTTGGGGGTGCAATTTAAAGTTTTTTCAAATATCCACCAAACCATTCTACATTTTGGATACAGGGTTTTTTGTGCATCTAATTTGATTGCAAGAGTTATTTTGCATTGATGATCTGCCACCCCTGAAGGGTTGGGGATGAATTTTCGACCGCCATTTTGAAGTTCAGTTTCGCCCGCCAGTTTCAGAAGCCGTAACAAAACGGTACAGAAAATTTTTTGTATTACCGTCGAAATAGCACCAGATTATGGCTGCCTTACTGTTTGTTTCTTGCAGTCTGTCACCATTGGAATACACAACTTAAGGACTCCATATAATCTTCAATGATTATTCCAATTGTGCCATTTGAAATGCCTGTCGTCTCTACTAAACACCTATTAGTTTAACCAACGATCTTGTTTAAGCAAGTCACATACGTGATCAACTTTGAATTTCCTTGAATTAACGTGGTCTGCGGTCAGTCGCACCTTTTTCATGTTATACAGGGTGTTCCGTCTCATCCAAACTCGCGACATCAATTGTTTACTGTTATACGAGGTGTGTAAATTAAGTAATGAGGCTGATTTCTTTAATTTTTTTATTCGAATAGAATTACAATTCAGCGTTGTCTCTGAGGAGCCACAGGAATGTTTTTAATGGCTAAAAACTCGTTTAGTGAAAAGGCGCATTGTCGTGATGCAGCATCCAATTGTTCTTGACGCTTGGTCTCACACACATGACCCTTTTTTCGAAGTTTTTTCAAGAACTTCTATGTAAAAGTGTTGATTTACTGTTTTGGCTGGAGGCACAAACTCTTTGTGGACAATTCCCAAGCTATCAAAAAAGCAAATCAGTATGTATTTGACCTTCGAGTTGCTCATTATTGCTTTTTTGGGTTTTGGAGAGCTTGAAGTGTGCCATTCCATGCTTTGGCGCTTGGTTTACAGGTCGTACTCAAACACCCAAATCTCATCACCAGTAATGACACGTTCCATAATATGGGGATCATTTTCAATCGATTCCAAAAAGTCAAGATACTTTCTCTCCTGATGTCCTGATGTTCCTGCGAAAGGTTTTTTGGAACCATTTTTGCGCAGATTTTTCTCATCCCCAATTTGTTGGTCAAAATCTGATGACCAGTGGTGTGATTCAAATTTAACTCTTCCCCGATCATTCTTGTCGGACAAAGATCCCGTATTCTTTTTCGAAGACATTTTCATCGGTTTTTGAAGACGAAAGCCTTCCGCTGCGTGGTCCATCTTCAATTGACTCTCTTTCTTCTGAGAATGCCTTAAGCCACCGAAAAAGCTGGGCTCTTGAAAAAACTGTCTCCGTAGGCGTGTTGAAATTTTTCAAAAGTATCCATTACGCTGTGTCCAAGTCTGAAGCAAAACCTGATAGCACATCGTTGCTCAAAATTATGTCACTCATTTTTAAAACGCACTCGAAAAAAACCGGTTCACGAAAACAGTCACAAAGAACAAACAAATGACTAACAAGTTCAAACTTGTACTGAAGGTGCATTACATGTATGTTAACCTACCGCAATTCCAAGTCCCACAGTGTGGCTAGATCGGGCGCTACGTTGCCAGTCTCATTACTTAATTCACACACCTCGCATATGGTAAAGCATAATCTCCAAGCGCAATAACATTATCTTCACAAAGATGTTTAGGTGTTGTAACCGTTCTTTTGAAGATATTTAATAACGACATGAGTTTTAAGTGTAGGTATTCTTTCTTCAATTTTCGCTATAAATTCTACTCTTAACTAAAGCTCCGTAAATTGGGTGTGGTAGTTCGTTTGACAAATGCTTCGTGTTATTACGGGGACTCATTCCAAGGCCCCGCCGAGTTGGAGACAACAAATACCGTACGGCTCTCGTACAGTCCGTATTCTGGTCCTCGTAATGTTAACTTTTCACTATTCCGTTTCGCTGATTCGTATTCATAGTCACAGTCACTGATTCCTATTTATAGAGTGCCTATTAATAGGTTCGGTTTATTCATGGTGTCGGTCTTAGCAGGTATTCCGGCGATAATTAGTTGGGTTTGTAGCGGCGTTTTTTTTTTCGTTTCTCCTGCTATAAATTATTGTCGCAAAGAGTTTTAAATGTCGTCCAACCAAAAAAAATATTCTTTATGTGTATTATCTCTCTCGAACTACATTTTATTTAATATCATGTATTGTAATGTTTGTGTTCTAACAAGCATCCAAGACCTCAAAGTAGGCTTTGCCATTCAATCTTACATACAGTCACAAAATTATCCGTACCCTTCCAAGTATTAAAATCCTAAGATTTTTTTAGGGTAAATGTCTTAAAAATTTAAGCAATCAAACATACACGTTCAGAAGTTACTGAAGAAATATAAAACATATTTTACTGAAACAAGTACAAAAATTAGCTTACAAAATTATTCCTACCTATGTATATCTTTTGATAGCTTCGGGCCTAAAAGGCTTAAAAGTCCTAAACCAAAATTGTTTGTGTATATTGCACAAAAAACTCCTTAAAATGGTATTTACTCATGGTATTTACGTCAACTTTATGATGATGCTAACACGGTTTCGCCCATCATGTTCATCATCAGGAGATAAATTCACACGAGCACTTTTCACTTAATACCGAAACACTTTTTGTACTGAACTCCAACGCGCGTTTCGTCAATCGTGTTGGCATCAGTGGCGGTTGGTGATATTTCAGTTAGCCATATCTTGAAAACGACGCATGGGACCCACTTCACTTTTTAGGTGATGACTATACACCTCTTACAGAAGGGATTTATAGTGAAAAAATCGTCAGCAAAGTTTGCGAAAAAATTTTCAAAAACACTGGAGCACTCCCTGGGTTCTCAGTAACGCTCTGTGGGATATTTGCAGTATATTTTTTTTTCATAATCTAGAAACAAATATAAGGAGACGTTTTTCGATTTGTTGCAAAAAAAATTTTTTCAAAAAAGTGATGGCCATTTTAATTTTAATTTTATAGGAACATTTTGTTTTCCAAAATTAAAATGGCCATAACTTTTTGAAACAAAAATATTTTGTAACAAATCGAAAAACGTCTCCTTATATTTGTTTCTAGATTATGAAAAAAAATATACTGCAAATATTCCACAGAGCGTTACTGAGAACCCAGGGAGTGCTCCAGTGTTTTTGAAAATTTTTTCGCAAACTTTGCTGACGGTTTTTTCACTATAAATCCTTTCTGTAAGAGGTGTATAGTCATCACCTAAAAAAGTGAAGTGGGTCCCATGCGTCGTTTTCAAGATATGGCTAACTGAAATATCACGCACCGCCACTGGTTGGCATCCTCAGGAGATTAGTGTTTCGGTGTGTAGTGGCGAACAGTGTTCGAGTGTGAATTTGTTTCTATGTACGTTTCGAATCTCCTGTATCATCAGGAGATGATTAAAACTAAAGCAAAATTGACTTATCTTAGTTTTAATCATCTCCTGACGATGCCAACATGGTTGGTGAAACGCGTTGATTGCAAAAAAAGTGTTCAAGTGTGAATTTATCTAATCCTTGTTTATTGGACACTTTGTCATTACTTAATAAATTCGTAGGAGGAGTAATAAAACAACAAATTTTGGAATGTCATGAATTTTTTACACATATCGATTGAAGGTTGGTACTATCTAAAAATCATACGCATTTGTCGATAGTGGAGCCATCTATATATATTCCCATGAAATTATTAAGTAATGAGTTAAACCTAACAATACTTCGTTTAATGGCCATTACTCCTGCATTTCAAATAAGTGCTACGTCACTGCGACACGGTTCGATATGAGATATTTTTAGAACGTCGTTTACTAACTCTGACCTTTTTTTTTCGACAATTCCGAGTTATTTTTTATTTAAAACTCGGACGGAGAGCCTCTAGCAACCTCTCCGTTTAATTGTACCTAAGATTCGCTTTTTTTTTTTATTTTTAAACCGTGCGTGGTACGCGTACCAAACATGACATTAGCTATTCGTGGGCGTCCTCTACAAGGGTTACATTTCTCCTTGCGACTGCGATCGTAATCGTCCGAGACTTTAATGGATTTTTTACATGATTAACCGCAATAAAAATTTAATTCTCTATACCGTGGTGCGTTTTAAAATCGACGCCGAAGTTTTTATAACGGTAGTGTTGGTAATGAAATACGGGGTGTGTAAATTAAGTAATGAAACTGGTTATTTTTATTTTTTTTATTCGAATAGAATTACAATTCGGTATTTTCTCCTTCAAAATAACTTCTTTAGGAAGCCACACAGCGCTGGAGACGGTTCTTCCATTCCTCATAGCAGTGCTGGAACTCAAATACTGGAATAATCTTCAGCTGGTCGATTACAGCCGTTTGAATGTTTTCTGTGATCCCAAAATGACGTCCCTTGAGGTGATTTTTCAATCTCGGGAAGAGAAAAAAGTCACAAGAACTCAAGTCAGGCGAATAAGGAGGCTGATGAGCCACAGGAATGGTTTTACTGGCTAAAAACTCGTTTACTGAAATGGCTGTGTGACAAGGCGCATTGTCGTGATGCAACATCCAGTTGTTCTTGATGTTTGGTCTCACACGCATGGAGGCACACGCTCTTTGTGGACAATTCCCTGGCTATCAAAAAAAGCAAATCAGCATGCATTTGACCTTCGACTTTTTTGGATCTTGGAGAGCTTTAAGTGTGCCATTCCATGCTTTTGCGCTTGGTTTCCGGGTCGTACTCAAACACCCAGTCTCATCACCAGTAATGACAGGTTCCATGAAATGGGGATCATTTTCAATCGAATCCAAAAGTCAAGACACCTTTCTCTCCTGATGTCCTTTTGTTCCTGCGAAAGGTTTTTTTGGAACTATTTTTGCGCAGATTTTCTCATCCCAAATTTGTTAATCAAAGTCTGATGAACAGTGGTGTGATTCAAATTTAACTCTTCCCCGATCATTCTTGTCGTGAACCGACGATCTGAACGCAGAAGATCCCGTATTTTATCGTCATTTTCATCTTGAAGATAAAGGCCTTCCACTGCGTAGTTCATCTTCAATCGACATTTCCTTCCTTCTGAGAATGCCTTAAAACCACCGAAAAACCTGGGCTCTTGAAAAAACACTGTCTCCGTAGGCGTATTGAAGTTTTGCAAAAGTATCCGTTGCGCTGTGTCCAAGTCTGAAGCAAAACCTGATAGCATACCGTTGCTCAAAATTAATGTCACTCATTTTTAAAACGCACTAGGAAAACCGGTTTACGAAAACGGTCACAAAGAACAAACAAACGACTCTAACAAGTTCAAAGTTGTACTGAAGGTGCATTACATGTTAACCTACCGCCTTTCCAAGTCGCGTCTCCGCAGTGTTGCTACATCGGGCGCTACGTTGCAGTCTCAGTACTTAATTTACACACCTCGTATTTTGGGTATGTTGCTTATTATACAGGATTAGTCTTATAAATAAATACCCCTTCGATACCCCCGTAATTTTTTCTCGTCTTTCTATCCTTTTTTAAATGTTCAAACAAGTTTAAAAAAGCAAAAGAGCAGAACGCAAGTAGTACGGCTCTAAAACTTGTTTGAGCGTGTTTGATGCATTAGGTTTTATTTTATATGAAGTATAAATCAATTAACTACACTGTACAAAAAATAATCGCCAATTACAAATACATGACGTAAGATGTTCGCAGGAAACCTACATACGCAATTGCTTTGGTATACGAAATGACAATAACTTCAATACACATGGCTACTTTGTGCTCCAATTCTCCATTACTAGCGACTATAGAGTTTATCCATACAAATTATGTTCTAATATTTCGTTTTATAAACGACCTGCATTTATTTAAAATTTAAATATGTTGTAACGCAACAAGCTTAAACAAAATGGACGAAATTTAATCACGCTTTGAGAATTAATGCATAAAAATGTTACTTAAAAACTTATTTGCAAGTAAAACCACAGTTATTTACAAAATGTACTGCCGATTTAATTTTTGTGGCAGAAATCATATGTTAGGTACACTCATGGACAATAGTTTGCATACAATACTGTAACGATACTCATTAATTACTCGTACTTCTAAGAGTCCTGTGTATGATACATAACCAAAAGAAAACAAAGATATTGACACTGTGTATTGTGTGCTAGAAACAGTGTAAAGAGTCTAATGATTCGAAATTTCATCCCCAGGAATACGAGAACTGATAGCTGAGGGTAATTATTCTACGTTTGAGGGGACAAAATAGATTCTACGGCAAAATATGTAAAATAGTAGTAAACAAGAACCGACGACGAAAGGCACGAAACATTATAACACTATAACGGCCATTAAAAAAAGTTTTTAAGCCAAAAAAAAAACGATTCGAAAATTCTAGAGTGGTGTTACCACTTAACCATTTTAACCATAACGAAAAAGTTTTTTTACTAATGATTCTTTGTTCAATCTTCGCAGATTTATTTACCAATTTTTTTCAATGTTTTCGTCCGTTTTTGACGTCGAGGGCCGTCCGAGGCGCGGATCATCTTCCGTCGTTTCCCGTCCCTCTTTAAACCGGTTAAACCATTCAAAAACTTGTGTGCGGGATAAGCATTCATTCCCGTATTTACACTTTACAAGTCACTGGTGCGTAGACTAATTCAAACGACTGCTACAGTCAAACTGAGCTACCCACTGGTTTGTCCAGCGAGCTCAGGGTGAATAAAGTATCACCAGATACAGTTCTGTTCAAACTTGTCGCGACACGCTCGCAGCGCGCTGGTAGCAGCATCAGTTCGGTTATTTAATAGCCACACCTCGTAATTTGAACACGCTGACGATATTCCGCCCTAGATCCTAGACCTCCAGTTTTTTGAAACTCCTTTTGGCGATATGGAAGACCTTAAGTAACGCATTGTCAATAAAACTGAAGAAATCAATGGAACACGTGAAAGAAATTGACTGAAATATGGGGTCATTACCTTTAACAGTGTTTTATTTTTTCGAAAATGTAGTTCCCTTTTATAAAGTTTTTTATTTCTGTTTTTCATACATCCAATAAAAGTACCCTTCACATGTGACAGCCTTGACAATTAAAAAAGGTCGTAAACTTAAGATTAAGAATAAAAATACGTATTTTTTTGTTCGGCCAACTTTGATGACGTTTTTTTTTTAATGACTCATTGTATTATTTGCTAATTTGTTGTACTTTCATACGTGACTGTCTTCTAGTTGGTCGCGGAATTTTTCCCGATTTGCATGGTATATTCGGCGGCTTATCTGGCCGCAGATAAGATAAAAATTACACTATTGCCATGAAAGGCAAATTATTAGTCAAACAGCTCGCCAGCTGTATACGGAGTGGTTATTTTTGTTTACGTCTGTCTGACGTAATAGGACGAAAACATTCGGGTATGTTTTTTAGTCGGCCGCTACCTAAAAAAATATCCGATTTTGAATCATAACAGTCGTTTGTTTTTTGGGTAAGTTGCGCGTGTTTAACTCTGATGAGCTTTGGATTATTTTTAAAGCGTTGTTTGTACACGTTGGAATCGTGCTAAAGGTCTAATTTTAATTCAAATTTTCGATAGGAATCTACGTAGGATAGCATACAGATAGACTAATCAATTAATGTGTACACAATACCTACACGTATTTCACAAGATGGCGATTGGCGTTATAGAAATTTTACATAGTTTTCACTGGTGCTCAAAAGCAATGTACCACCCAAACAAATTTCTACAAATATTTCTGTGTTATTTAAACGTTTGAATACTTACACTTCACTGTAACACTGAAATTTTGAATAATAAGTCGATAAATGTGGTCCCTTGAACAGGTGGCGATGTAGATTTATTGGAGATTGACGCAGTCGCTAATATTTCTACCTACCTGACCTTCACATGCTCTGAGCGTTTCGAAGACTTCAACGGTCATTTCCTAAAAATTTAATAGCTATGGATTTAATGACGATGCTTGGAGGCTCAAAAAGGTGGAATACCAGATAGATAATCCAATATCAGTAATGTATTTTTCAGATTAATAACGAGCTTCCAAGCACTGGTGCACGTTGGCTACGTGTGTTTCCAAACCGTAATTTAAATTCTGGTTTTTGTCGTGGTTCTTTTGCAACTGGTATGGACGCCCAAACAGACACAAACTCGTCAAAAATGAAAATGGTGAGGTTCATGATGCAATCCAATCAAATTCAGATTCAAAACTACGTAGATACCTTTAGAGCAATTATCTAGTGATGTTGCTGTTGCACAAAACAATAACAGGTTAGTTTTCTAGTATCAATTAGTTCTTACATTATTTTTGAACACCAGCATATTTCCATGTCCAATCTTTACAGCTAATGTAGAACGCCAGTCAATTTTTTAAGTCATTATTTCCACCATATGCTAGTGGTTTGTGATTCGTCGCAATCTGATTATACAGGATGTTTTCTATAAATGTCTTCTTATAAAATTGACTTTGAGACTAATTTTAGAACGATTTGAGCGAACAAAAAAAAAACGAATATGAAAATCACAAATAAGAGGATCGTTTACAAGGATTATCTTCGGATATAAAACCAAGAAAAAGTGACATAAAATGTCTGTTTAATAAGCTACGTTGCTGCATCTTGTACTTTCATTTTATATAACTAATGCGCCATTCTAATTGTAAGAAGAAATTTAGTTTCTAAAACCAATTAAAACTTTTTAATGTTATTTAACAGTTACAGAGCATCGCAAACAAATATATGGATACAGAATGAGACAGTTTACAATACCATACCAATCTGATGACAAAATTTCTGTTTCACTATTCTTCGAATATTGCTAAAAATATTCCCACATTTTTTTTATATTGCACACTAACATAAATATTATATTTTCTTGATGCGTGGAAATTGTGAAGTATAATAGGTATGCAAATATTTTATAGACCCACTGTATATCGTAAAGGTTTAAATTTGTACCTGTTTACTGCCTAATCGAGGCAGAAACCCTTAAAAGGTGAGACTCTTGAAGATGCAATAAAGTTTAAGCCCTTCCATCACAGAAAAAGGCTTTACGAAGTGCTTATTGGCTGTTTTTTTGACATGTCTGGTCATACGTTCTTGAAAAACACAAATTATTTCTTTTTGGGCTGTTTTTTCACCCTGAATTCTCATTTCATGGAAAATGGAAGGGTCTAGAACACATTTTGACAACGGAATCGTATTCAGCGCTTAAAAATAATTCGGAAATGAAGAAGTCTGAGATTTAGTTATATTTCAAACAAATATATTTCGCATAAAAACGTATTTTGACAACAAAAAAAAAACGGGATTTACTGAGAATCTACGCGGTAGAAAGTTTTCTTAGTTAAAAATTCGGTTTCAGCACAAAAAAATCCTTCGGATTTGATAGGTTTAGCTCCTGGAGCAGATTTTTTTTGTAGACCTGTGCGATAGAAGAAGGGATAAAATGTTCTACGTTTGAGCAACGCCACCTATGATGGTGAACCACCACTGAATATCTCAACTGTTGTGGAATGACCAGGTGCGTTATGATTAGAGTTGGTGCGCGGCGGAGTGTAACAGGACCGTAGTCAGTTTACGAATGAAAATGTTAATATGTTCACAGAAACTATGTTGCATCATAGTACATTATTAAAAATTATTACTTATTACCAAGCGCGAATGTCACATGGTCGACACTGTGTATGTCCTGCCCTTGACTCGTTGGCCTTCACAGCTGACTTGCATTACGCAAACTGCGCTAGCAATGTTAGTTATTTATGGCACACTGTAACAGACAGTCGCCGGTATTTCATCGCGTTGATACGTTTCGTTTTTACGTATTAGCCGTGTGTTTAAATAATTTTAGAAATATTAATAATTATTAGTTGAGGGGAGAAGGGAATAAAGTAAGGTACCATGCCAAAGGTGAAAAGAAATTGACGGGAAGTATTTCAAACGTGGTTTGACAGTGATCCCGAGGGTTTTAGGGACATAGTATTCAAGAAAATTGCCTTTTTTGTACTGTATGTGAACGCATTATAAATTCTTCAGATAAAACTAAGGTAACAAGACAAATGCCTCGTCCAGCGCCGACGACTCCGTATTTTTCTATGAACTTACAGAAGCCTTTGTTGTAAGCAATATTCCATTAAACAAATTGGAGAACCCCAAGTTACGTACGTTTTTAGAAAAATATATGGACCGAAAAATTCCTCATGGAAGTACGTTAAGACTTGCATATGTCGATCGGGTTTACAACAATGTAGTGACGCGAATCATTACGCGAAGACATTACGGACATTTCGTGTATTTTATTATAGACGAAGCTACCAATGCTTGCGGGCGTTTTCCTTTTCCATACACAAGTTAATATTAAGTGATAAACGTCGCCGTTTCACCCCAGAACACTTAGAAAAGCACATAATAATATGTTTTAACTTAACCACCGCCTACCTGCCATGGGAATCTTGTCGCAACACTGACGTTTGTCGGGTAAGTGTTGCCATTGTTACATTGTTATCTTAATTTATATATGTAGGTATTTTATCCTTGACTTAACCGTACTATTTGGTAAAAATAGTACTATGTTGCTAAATAATTTATGTAAACATTTTCATTCGTAAACTGACTACGGTCCTGTTACACTCCGCGCTCGCACCAACTCTAGTTATGATCACGTGTTCCACGATGACTCATGTCATTATTCGCTAGTTTGTTAGTCCATATGTTGCGTGCGTATAAAGAGCTATCGCTAAGTGAATGTTTAACTGCACCGGCCCTAGTACTTGACGGGGTCCTGCGTGCGACATAACCCTGGGGATTTTATGACAAGCCGTCGCTGCCCTCTCGCTACGCTATCGCAGTGTCGTAACGCGTAACCTTGATATCGATTTATGCCTGTGTTTTTCCGTCGTCGCCACAGTGAATCACCGGAGGGTGGTGGTTTTTTTATGGGCAATAAGAAAGTAAACGGCCAGCTACTTAAGTTACAGTTGGCTGACGTTGGGTGGCACGTGATTTACAGCGTTTGGGGACGTTAAAGACAGATATTTTTTTTTGGAAAACCAATTACTTAAGATTTAATGTATGTGGTGGTCGTCCGTTTTTGTAGAAAGTCATATTAGAGTCCATCTTCAACCCATCTTTTTTGTTTTAGAGAACAAATTACATTGAATCCCTGTAACAATGATGCTTTGATCCAAATCGTATCAATACACAGTACAATTTGGTCACTAAGGCGACCAAATTGTTACAAATTCTGTGCCTTACTCCTTTCGAATCATTTCTGTACATTAGTAAAGTAAATACAGTCTTTTTATTCTTGCGTCTTTTTCGAAATTTCGAGATCTGTTAAAGTTAAGGGCATTTGAATTTTTATTTCATCCCAGCATTTTGTTTCTGGAGTTATAGCAACTCTAACAAAATTAAAAATTTTGCCAAAACCATAAGTTCATGGAGTTTATATTCACATGGTAATTATAAAAAATCACATAGTTTGCAGCTCTTTCGCAAAATTTTCTGAGGGTGCAGTCATTTTTTGAAAATGTTTTTTTGCTACTCTAACCTTCTACTTAGGTCTAGTAATCACCCCTAAAATATGATCTCGATATCGTGCTTCCTTACGAAAATACGAAAATTTCAAATTCCATCAGTCGCCACTGGTTAAATTCACCACCTCCCCCCTAGTTTTCATACCCCAGATGTGATAATTTAGTGATTTTATGTCCAACGGTTTTCAAGTTATCAAAAAAAAAAAACTTCCTCTATTAACTCCCTTAGGTTTTCATCATCATTTCACTAACTGTACATATCTTCTAATTTTGACCATCTACTACAGAAATATTATATAGTTCTTATTATTCCTTTTAGCTTCTGAAGGACACAGGGTAAACAAAGACAAAATTATCTCTTCCTGAATTGGCAAGCCACAGTATTTTGATACCTACCCTTTTTCCACCACCAGCTGTATCATCTAATCGGACTACTCTAACCATTTCAGTATTTGAAAATGAGTACATATTGGCAGTTCCAGCCAACCATCCCCTATCCGATAGATCATGTATCTAAACTGCCAACAAAGCAGATTTAATGGTCATTGTTCGTGGGGTTTACTCGCTCCATTTGAGCTGCCGATATAAACATGACAGAAAACAATATTTAAACTTCAGCTGTTCTTCGTCACCATCAAGAGTCTATTGTTAACTCGTCCAGAATTAGCGTACGAATGGTCATTTCAATCATACCTTTGGGACATTTCGCTTCCAGGAAACTCCCTGCATGTCAGTTTCTAATTCGGTCGGCCCGTACCCTAAACACAGATTGAGTCATCCGCCTCAGTTTTTATATGCCTGTTCAAGGTGCGACATCGCAATACATTATGCCATTACAATACAGTATTTCATATTTATATTCTGTGATTTCTTTTTTTCAACAGTTTGAAAACATTTTTCAGACCGCAAGTATTTGAAACAGTATTTCATTTTCTTAGAAAGTATTAAAAGTAACGCAAAGTATTTGAAAATTAAGCAGTACTTTAAGTAGTTCCTTCTATATTTAAGTAGACTCCAGTCGTGTTGTTGTATGCGAGTATTTCAAATACTATTTCGGTATCTCAGGAAGACTTGCTACGGTATTTCAGATTTATATTCTGTATTTTCTTCTTTTGAATAGTCCTATTATTTTGCAAACTGCAAATATTTGAAACAGCATTTCATTTCGTTAGAAATTATTGAAAGTATTTGAAATGACAAAGTATTTGAAAACTAAGCAGTACTTCAAATACTTCCTTCTATATTTAAGTAGGTATATCAAGTAGATGAGATTTAAGTAGTAAGCAAGTATTTGAGATAGTATTCGGTTTCTCAGGAGGACAGAAAACAATATTTAAACTTCAGCGATTCTCCGTCACCGTCAAGAGTCCGAATCAGCATTTGAATGGCCATTTCAATTACCCTTTGGGACATTTCGCTTCCGGGAAACTCCCTGCATGTCAGTTTCTAATTCGGTCGGCCCGTACCCTAAACACAGATTGAGTCATCCGCCTCAGTTTTTATATGCCTGTTCAAGGTGCGACATCGCAATACATTATGCCATTACAATACAGTATTTCATATTTATATTCTGTGATTTCTTTTTTTCAACAGTTTGAAAACATTTTTTCAGACCGCAAGTATTTGAAACAGTATTTCATTTTCTTAGAAAGTATTAAAAGTAACGCAAAGTATTTGAAAATTAAGCAGTACTTTAAGTAGTTCCTTCTATATTTAAGTAGACTCCAGTCGTGTTGTTGTATGCGAGTATTTCAAATACTATTTCGGTATCTCAGGAAGGCTTGCTACGGTATTTCGGATTTATATTCTGTATTTTCTTCTTTTGAATAGTCCTATTATTTTGCAAACTGCAAGTATTTGAAACAGCATTTCATTTCGTTAGAAATTATTGAAAGTATTTGAAATGACAAAGTATTTGAAAACTAAGCAGTACTTCAAATACTTCCTTCTATATTTAAGTAGGTATATCAAGTAGATGAGATTTAAGTAGTAAGCGAGTATTTGAAATATGTATTCGGTTTCTCAGGAGGACAGAAAACAATATTTAAACTTCAGCGGTTCTCCGTCACCGTTAAGAGTCCGAATCAGCGTTTGAATGGCCATTTCAATTACCCTTTGGGACATTTCGCTTCCGGGAAACTCCCTGCATGTCAGTTGCTCTAATTCGGTCGGCCCGTACTCTAAACACAGATTGAGTCATCCGCCTCAGTTTTTAAATGCCTGTTCAAGGTGCGACATCGCAATACATCCGATCCGATAGGCGGCGATATTAACGAGGGGGTTCTCGAGACGTCAGGTAAAGAGCGATATTGGCAGGCGTTTAACCACCAACGTGCCGACCTAAAAACATCGGCCGGTCTACTCCGCAAATGTCGACATCTCGTCGGTACGTCCGAACTTTTAATTTCCATTCTTATATTGTTAGTTATTGCATCCGCGTATTCGTTTTTATCTGTCGCGCCGATTGAGGTCTGTCTCTCTCTCGCCGGCTCGGTGTGCCCGACGTGTTTCGTGTAGGTATTGTAACTCTCGCGATCTATTAACTGTAACACAACACAGTAATGCGCACCTAACTCGGCCGATTTCTTTCTTTATTTCGTTATTTGTACCCACACGCACACACACACTCGGATTGCTCGAATATTTTACGCGGAATCGACGGCTCGCGATACTACCAGTCCTGAAAACGTCGCGCTCTAATATATATGTACGTACTGCCGGAATCCGGAGGCCCATGTTCATGTAGATGTAGAATCCGATGTGCTACGTACGCAAACGAGTTCATCTGCGACGTTTTTGTTTTAGATGTCAGCTGGATCTCAGATACAGATGGCACCACAGTCTACAGTAAACACAACCCAACCCGTACATAGCCAGGACTCCAATATGAGTACAGGTACAGTATATCTGCTTTTTTTCGTATGTACCCACGTTTGCTAAGTTAATTTTGTCGGGACCTTTTACCTGTCCTTTATTCGTCGTACCAGACCATAAAATTCAATGTCACCTCAAATGCTCGTTCGAAACATCGTCATAATACCAAGAATACGCGACCTAGTCAACGTTCGATGCAACGGAACGATTGAACGTACTTGTTAGGCAAAGTATTTGAAGATTTCACTAGCAGTATTTCACATACTTCTATTTTTATGTTGATTCCAGTCTTGTATTTCCTACGTACATAAATTTAGATTCTCAGAAAGCATTTGGAACAGTATTTCAGGTTTATATTCTGTGATTTCTTATTTTGAGAACATTACAGTTTGAAATCCTTTTTCAGGCTGCAAGTATTTGAAACAGTGTTTCATTTTCTTAGGGAATATTAAAAGTATTTGAAATAACACAAAGTATTTGAATATTAAGCAGTATTTCAAATACTTCTTTCTATATTTAAGTAGATAGCAGTCGTGTTGTTTTCTGCAAGTATTTGAAATGCTATTTCGCTTTCTCAGGAAGCATTTGACACATTATTTTAGAGTTATACTTTGTGTTTTCATCTTTTCAGTAGTCCTATTATTGCAAACTGCAAGTATTTGAAACAGCATTTCATTTTGTTAGAACGTATTGAAAGTCTTTGAAATAGCATAAAGTATTTGAAAATTAAACAGTACTTAAAATATTCCTTCTATATTTAAGTAGACTCCCTGCATCCGTATTTCGATGGTTTTTAAAACACGTTTGACACAGGTGCTTTGCTTTTTTTCTATGGATTTTTAAACTTATTGATGTTGAAGTATTTCTAATCCTGTAGTAATTTCAAATACTCTTGATATGCGGTGTTGCTCAGATACAAAGTTAGGATATAAACACAGGCCGATTATGTTGACAAAATTTCCACTCAATTGTGTCCCACTATACATAAGTCTCAAAATAATTCAAACAAATAGTGAGATTCCTTGAAATCGGTTACTTTAAAATCTTCGAAACTGAGTTTCAAGACTTTGAATGAAGGAGACCGTATGTATATTTTAAGAACGAATGTTTCCCGATATTATACAGAGGTTGTATTCTAAAATGTAACTCGTTAATCTCCCTACATATTTCTTTCGATTGCACAAAAATAGATATTTTCCCGGTAATTCGGCTAAGATTAGATCGCTGCTCTAATAGCTATTATGATGTAATTTGGAAAATAACTGAGACGTGTCAGCTCTAGAATCGTTTTACGTATTGCCCTCTTCATCGGGATCGTTAGGACGTGACTCATTTAATTTATTAGAAAATTTAACATCGTTACGCGCTGTCGAACTGCTCGAATCAAGATTTCGTGAGGCCATTTTCACGTTATCAACGGTAACGATCAAAGGCAAATATTTTGAGGGAATGCTGACAAATATTGTCATCCGTTTAAGTGACAATGTGAGCACGTTGAATTACTAAGCAAATTTAAAACAACTTGAAAAATGTTTCGTGTCATGCGCTTCTGTGTGAAGTGCTAACATTTTTTTATCATCGTTTCTTAGAAAATGTTTTATTCAATAAAGGAAACCGTATTAAACTAGTTAATACGTTTCAAGGGTAACCATTCTCATTCTACCATTTTTAAATTTCATATTACGTTGATTTTTTGATATATTTTTTTATCTAAAAAATGCTTTTCTAACAGTCCAAAACAATACACAGGACACAAAACTAAAGGACTTGGGGAAACCCAAACCATAAGCAATCTAGTGAATTTTTGAAGATTTAAAAAAAAACAAGATCACTTGTTTGACAAAATAATCTTCATTTTGGATCGAAAAAAGTATATTACAATCATTTCATAATTTTGTTGCCTTTTTTCGCTTGTATTCGCCGGGATCAGTTTCACGTTTGAAAGTCCATCAATAGTCCACTAACACGTTTGGTGCCCATTTTCCACTATACCGCTTCTCCATTTGAGCAATTTGCTGGTGATATCTTTCACTGTGTTCGTCTGAAACTGCACCCAAATTGTCGGGGGGGAAGAATTCCAAATTAGTCCAGTAGGCAGGGAGCTAAAATCATCAAAAAGTGTTCTTGAAACATGTAGGGCTAGCGTTGACGGTTTTCATATATATTTTTTTTTGCGTAGAACATAATGCGCGGGGTCCGTAGAGCTGAAACCGTCCGCTAATTTTTTAAATTAACAATTTGTGGGAAAAAAATGTCTCACATTTTCACTTATATCTCCGTTCCTTGGCATATTTTATGTATCATATGTATATAAGAAGTTGTAGCCTATTGCATTTCCAAAATTTTAAGCTCAACCCGAAGTCTCCTAGTGCCATTGTTAACTTGCAAATGACTGCTGAAGTTGAAAAAGTGCTTTTATTTTCACTATTTTTTTTACTTCGAAAGTAGGGCGGCTATGATCATGAAATTTCTTGGAGGGACTGCTATTTGTAGTATGAAGTTACAAAAAAAATTTTCAACTCGATCCGTTAATCACTTTTTGAGTACCTAATTAACGATCGAATTTTTTTTGCAAGCCTTAATTAACAATGACGCCATTTCTTTGTTTATTTAATATAATTTATTTTAATGTGTATGTTGTGTCTCAAAAAAATGTTATATCTACATCTAATTTTATCTATGTATATATTGTATATTTAAATCTACATTTACCTTTTTTTTATATACTTACAAAAATTTGTTCTTTTTTGACGTGTGTAAGTAAACACATGTGTATTTAACACCAAACTGTAAATAAATAAAAAAAATAAATAAATATTGTACGATATTGACCGGGTTGGGCTAGAAAAATCATAAACCTCTTCAAGTTTGCGAGACTTTTTTGAGATTTTGAACAATATTAATTTGGGCCAGTTTTATAACGTTTTCTACGCGACTACCAGTCATAAAACCATAAAAACCAGTCATATGCCGAAATAAAAAAAGTGCAATATTATTTTCTAGAAAGAGACACATAGTTATGTGTGTAAGTACTTTCGGATAAACAAAACATGCTCATCTGCGTAATATTACGTGAATGAATCAATCTTATCTGGAATTTATCTTATCTAAATTGACAACAAATAATTTGGAAAATAGGCAGATTTTTATTGGATGTTAGACTGGAAGCATGCAAAGTATGGTAACAAAAAAAATAGGTGAATATTTTTAAGCAGAAGCACGGTTTCAAGGCGAATCGTCTTGTCAGTTTTTAAACAGTACGTATACAAAGCGTTCTACTAAACCCGTGTAGATGAAATGATTCGTGTCAAGGAGCAATCGGATGGATTATAAAACATTGCAATAGATGTAAATTTTACGATAATTCGCTCGACGAAAATCGTAAAGGTCAGTGTAACAAGGTCGGAGGCGATGCAAAAAGTTAATTTCACTTGGTTGTTGTTTTTTTACATAATTTGCTTTCGATGCGGGTCTGACAGCGCTGGATCAAAAACGATTTAACGGACAAGTGGGTTCAAGGAAAGCGAGATGAAAACACCCTGTGTGATGCACGTTGCCTAACTCTCGAGTTACCGAATTCGACTTGGATTCAGTATTTATCATTTACTGATTTTGAATTTATTACCATTAGACCAGACTAAGTGGCTTTTTTTTAAATTGTTTTTTACAATTATTTTGCAACAATAATTGCACTTTTTTTTATTTCTAACATCACACCTTTTGTAAAATGTATTCAGTAATAAAACTTGTTTCCCTTTTCAACTTTGCTTTAAAATGAATAATTCTCGAATTATCTAGAAGAAAAAAACGGATGATTCAAAGCTTTTTTTTTTAGATACGTTTTGTTTTCATACAACAAATTTTCCATAACTTTTTCAACTGCCGCCTATCGAGATAATCATTTATTATGATATTCCAGAGGTATTTCAATAAAAAGTAGGGACCATACGGAAAAAGTCCAACCCAAAACAGATACCGCCTGGTCTGAGGGCTTACGGATATCCGATTTTCTGGTTTTATTTAAGCAATGGCAACATTTTTTCGGGACCATAAGAGTAGGCACTCTTAAGAACCGTGTATATTAAAGCATTAAAATTAAAGACAGAGTTGGATTGTGAATAAAGATTGTTTATATGAGGGGGGTATAGATGCAACACATTATCCACTTTTTAAAATTTTTCAGAAAGAAGAAATAACTGATTTCTCACTTTTCAAGTGACTTAAGGCACTGCATTTTTTTTGGTATTTCTATTAGAACTTTAACTTTGCTTCTCAATTGGTGAAATAGCAGCACAACAATATTTAACTCCAAGAAAGTGAATTCAAATTTAGATATTGTGAGTTTTGATACAACTCTTTGGGTAATGGTAGTCTTGTTCCAAATTATTCTACATAATATTATTTTTTACACTAAAATTCATGAAGTTAAGCTAAGAAAAGGAACTTGGAAACAAACTCAATGGTATATCAATAAAAATTGTATGTAATATGGTACTTCATAATCAAAATATAAAGCTGCACAAAGTACTTAGAATACGGTTTTATTATCATCGTTGACTGATGAAGTGAAATATTTTTATAATGAACCTAAAATTAAGTACAAAAAATGTTGACAGTAAAAAGTTCTAACATTCTCACATTCTCCTTAGGAGTTTTGAAACAATTCACAGATTCCACAATTTAAAATAAATACGAAAATGTGAGTTTTATACCACTTTTAAGATTTAAAATGGTGTAGTTCGACACGATGGACAAGTTAGCGCCACTAACTCTATTTCGAAAAATTATGGATAATGTGAGTTTTGCATCTATACCCCTCATATAAGGAATAATTCATGAAAAAGTATATACGAGGTGTGGCTATTAAATAACCGAACTGCTGTCATAACACTTTTTATTCGTTACCAATTACAGTAGCAACGTTTTAGTCTTCAATGTGCTCCCCTTGGCGATCTCGACACCGCTCCATACGACTTTTCTATTGTTGAGAGCAATCCTGGAAGTCCGCTTCTGTCAACTGGTTCAGAACCTCCGTCGCTTTTGCTTCAACCGTTTCCACACTTTAGAATCTTGTCCCTTTCAGCGCCGATTTGATCTTGGGAAGTAAAAAAAAGTCACAGGGGCAAGGTCGGGCGAGTATGGTGGATGTTCCAACACAGTAATGCCGTATTTTGCAAAAAAACGCCTTCACATACAAAACATAATGGGCCGGTGCATTGTCCTGGTGAATCTTCCATGATTTGGTCTTCCATGCTTAGATCCTTTGGTCTTCCATGCCCTCAGATGCTTGACGACGATCTTCGCGGATTAATTTACCAATTTTTTCAATATTTTCGGTCATTTCACGTCCCTCTTTAAACCGTTTAAACCATTCAAAAACGTGCGAGATAAACAGGAATTCCCGTACACTCCTTTTAACATTGCATAAGCTTCTGTAAAAGTTTTCCCCAGTTTAACAAGAAATTTGAGATTAACCCGTTGCTCCATCTGAACACTTAACACTTTTTCGACGCGTCACTGGTGCTTAGACTAATTCAAACGACTGCTACAGTTAAACTAAGCGACCCACTGGCTTGTCCAGCGAGCTCAGGGTGGGGAAAGTATCACCAGACACAGTTCTGTTCAAACTTGTCGCGACACGCTCGCAGCGCGCTGGTAGCAGCATCAGTTCGGTTATTTAATAGACACACCTCGTATACAACTAGACCTTGAAAATGAGTGTATCAACGCGTGTTATCTGGCTTTCTCAAGCTTCCCGAATTATTTTTAATCCTTTACGATTCGGTACTGCCCTGGAGCCGTCAAAATATTTCCTGGCGTTTTAAACAAAACGATAGCGATGTGCCAACGAACGTTCAAGCTAACGGTATTTGGGGGGATAAAATTAGAAATTCGGAAACTTTATGGTGACCGTAACGGTCGTACTCTACAATATTTATTTCTCGCGTCCGATTCACGATGTCGAGAGAAAAAAAAACTTGTGGAATCTTCGTATAAATCGACCGTTTTATTTTTAGACGATCGAAATGAACTCCCCTCAAGATTAAAGAAACGCCAATTTGTTCAAATGCTTGTAATTTTTCTTATAAAAGGCGTAGAAAACGTTTCAACGAAGTATATCAAGAGGTTCCTTTAAATACAAGGTCACAGTTAATAATATATCTTAAGGTTTGTTATTATTATAACGAGCTGTTCAAAAAAAGCATAATTAAAGTTGACTGAGCAAAAAAAAGACGCCTTTCTATTCTTAAAATGAATGAAATAAACTCCTCCCAAGATTAAAGGAACCTCCACTTGTTCATATACTTGTAATTTTCCGTATAGAAGACGTAGAAAAAAATTCAACGAAGTATATAAAGTGGATTATTTATTATTCAAATTACAGTCAATCGAGCTGGAGTATCCATGGTGTTCCGTTAATGTCTTCAATTTTATTGACAATGCAATGCTGAAGGTCATCCATATCGCCAACTGGAGTTCCAAAAATTGAATTTTTTTGAAGGCCAGAGAAAAAAATCACAGGGTGTCAAATCGCAAGATCTGGGAGGAATATTGTCTGCGTGTTGAGACTGATTATACGATCTTCGAAAAATTCGCATATATAATTAACTGTTTGTACGCTGACGAGCTTGTTATAACCTTGCAATTCGTCGTCATACAACATTTGTACAAATGATGTTGAGATCAAACTCTCATATTGGGAGAGTTAACATCATCGGTAAAAAAAAACTGTTTCGAAGACAGCATCTTGTTAAAATAGTTAATAAGCTATTGGTAGAACTGTGGTCTGTCTGTCTGTGGTGAGTCTGTCCGCTCTGAGAATTTCATGTGTAGATTGCAGACAAAAGGATGGAGCTGCAAATCATTTTTCAAAGGTCGTTGACACGTTGTATAGGGCAGATTCACTTGGTGGCTCAGATGACTAATAAAATTTGATATTCTTGGATTGTCGATTGACTGGGTCTTATAAATTTGAAGTGAAACACGCCTCTGTTCATCATTAAAACTTAATTCCATTATTTATTTTACAATTGTGACAGCCACTTCAAAGTTTCGATAACAACAAAGTTTTGCTTCGAGCTTCGACATAACCAGATTTGTTCATAGCCAAATTTGATGCCGTTTTTTTTTGAATTGCTGTTAAACTGTGAATTGAAATTTTATTAATATTCTATTTTCACTTAACATCTATTTTTTTTTTTTTCATTAACTGCCGTTCTTATTCTTAAACTAAAACTACCGATTATTTAAGTAAAACTATTGCGATTTAACTCGACTTTCTATAATATAGGAGGTGTGGCTATTAAATAACCGAACTGATGCTTCTACCAGCGCGCTGTAATAGTCGTTTGAATTAGTCTACGCACCAGTGACGCGTCGAAAAAAATAAATCAATCGAAGCGAAGATCGTCGTCTAAGCATCCGCGGGCTTGCTGAAATAATAGGAATCGACAAAGAATGTATTCGCCAGATTTTGCATGAATCATTCAAAACATGCGCAAAAATGGTGCCAAAACTCCTCACTCCCGAGCATACGGAATCAAGAATGAACACTTGCGCTGACATTCTCAACAGCATTGACACTGATCCAGGCTTGTTAGACACGGTGATTACTTTTGATGAAATGTGGTTTTTTACTTACGACCCCGAAACAAATCAAAAGCAAAAGCGACGGAGATTCTGAACCAGTTGACAGAAGCGGACTTCCAGTACTGCTTTCAACAATGGAAAAGTCGTATGGAACGGTATAGAGATCGCCAAGGGGAGTACATTGATGGCGAAAAAGTTGCTACTGTAATTGGTAAAGAATAATAAGTGTTATGACAGCAGTTCGGTTATTTAATAGCCGCACCTCGTACTCCGAAAATAGTAATCAAAGTACAGGATGTCAGAGTTAGTGTAAGTAATTTCATTTTCAATATTATAAAAGTTATTCTCGAAAATCGAAATAAAATCATAACTTTGACGCCCTCTATCTTTTTTTACTATTAACTTTTGGATTCAGGTATATACAGTAAGCAACGAAAGTTATCATACACCCACTTTTTGAAGTTTGCTTAAATTATGATAATTTTTGTATTACAGCATTGATTTTTTTTGCTTCTGACAGGATTATAGCTTGTGATATTCTGCGTCTAATAAGCCGAAGTTGGAGGCGGTATATCGATTGTGTGAAAAGATATCGCTAAAAAAGTAAAATTTCAATGTTTTCAAAGAAACGTAAATAACTTCGAAAATAGTAAATCCCTTTCGAAGTTGTTGGACTCGTATTAAAGGGAAATCTTCAGTGTATCTATTTGACTAACTGAGTCATTTTGAAAAAAAAAATCCTAGACATGAATAAAATCTAAAGTTGAACCAAAAATATCACGACAATTCAAAATTCTACCATCCTTAGTATAGTTTTCGTAAAAATCACTGTTCCTGAAATTTTAATAACACACAGATAGATCTAGAGGGATATTAATCCTAAATTTTTGTTGGAGTAATGTGCGTACAGGGCTTTTTTGAATTTTCGTGATATTTTTGGTTCAACTTTAGATTTTATTCATGTCTAGGAATTTTTTTTTCAAAATGACAGTTAATCAAATAGATACACTGAAGATTTCCCTTTAATACGAGTCCAACAACTTCGAAAGGGATTTACTATTTTCGAAGTTATTTACGTTTCTTTGAAAACATTGAAATTTTACTTTTTTTAGCGATATCTTTTCACACAATCGACATACCGCCTTCAACTTCGGCTTATTAGACGCAGAATATCACAAGCTATAATCCTGTCAGAAGCAAAAGAAATCAATGCTGTAATACAAAAATTATCAGAATTTAAGCAAACTTCAAATAGTAGGTGTATGATAACTTTCGTTGCTTACTGTATATGATTGGACAAATTTTATAGACCAATTTTATCGGAGCCAAAAAGAAAATTAACTGAAGACTAATAACAAAGTGTTAAATTTTCCTCTATTCCTAAAACTGAATATATGTGAAACATTTTGGGCAAAATCTAAGCACCTATTGTTATCTATACATATAAAAGTTTTTATTTTCAGATAAAACAAAGTAAACACAGTAAACAACTTGCGGGTTATAGAGAACGCCTGTTCAACAGGCATTGTCGTTAAGCATGATAAAAATAGACGAGTCATATCATTAGATGTTTCCTGCGAAGAATAAATTCATAATTGATAGTTTAATGAGTAATTGATGGTTCTAGAAGATATTATGTTTATCCGGATGGATAGAGTCCGCCACTATTTGATCGATTATTATTCCTCGATTTCGTTTTGCACGATTGGCGAAACTGTTTACCTGCCTCAAGGCCTCCTGTGTTTCGTATAGATTTCTATCGGTTCCGATGAGTGTTATGTTATGAGTTGTTATGTGTTGTGTGTTTTATACTTTGTTTGTCCTCACCGAGCTTTCATGTACTGGTGGATTATTGGAGCTAAAGGTATGGTGTCTTGAATATACGAAGTGTGTAAATAAAGTAATGAGACTTTTTTTTTTTTTTTTGTTCGAATAGAATTACAACTCAGTATTGTCTCCTTCAAAATAACTTCCTTGGGAAGCCACACAGCGCTGGAGACGGTTCTTCCATTTTCTCATCCCCAATTCGTTAGTCAAAATCTAGTGAACAGTGGTGTGATTCAAATTTAACTCTTCCCCAATCATTTTTGTCGTCAACCGACGATCTGAACGCACAAGTTCCCGTATTCTATCGACATTTTCATCGGTTTTTGAAGATGAAGGTTTTCCGCTGCGTGGTTCATCTTCAATCGACTCTCTTCCTCCTGAGAATGCTTTAAATCACCGAAAAACCTGGGCTCTTAAAAAAAACTGTTTCCGTAGGTGTGTCGAAGTTTTGCAAAAGTATCCGCTGCGCTGTGTCCAAGTCTGAAGCAAAACCTGACACACCGTTGCCCAAAATTAATGTCATCTCATTTTTAAAACGCACTAGAAAAAACCGGTTTACGAAAACAGTCACAAAGAACAAACAAATGACTCTAACAAGTTCAAACTTGTACTGAAGGTCCATTACATGTTAAACTACCGCCCTTCCAAGTCACGTCTCCGCAGCGTTGCTAGATCGGGCGCTACGTTGCCAGTCTCATTACTTAATTTACACACCTCGTATATACATTCATATACAGTGAGGTCCATTAGTAGCGGATAAATTCATTATCTACGTAATTTACAATTTATGGGTAAAATCCTGAAACACGTCAATTTTTAATT
Organism: Aromia moschata; assembly: GCA_029963805.1. NCBI lineage: Eukaryota > Metazoa > Arthropoda > Insecta > Coleoptera > Cerambycidae > Aromia > Aromia moschata. The sequence goes on along the minus strand of JAPWTK010000143.1, from coordinate 844,922 downwards.
CTAGAATGATATTTTTTTAGCATAATTTTATACCTCCCCCTCCAACCCCCTTGGAGTGACCCCTTTAAAATTTTTTAATGGAACGAGGGTGCGTGTGATAGCTCATTTGAAAGGATTTTTAATTCTCCATCCAGCAACATAAGATTTGTTTAATTTCTATAATTTTTTTATTGAAAAATATTACATTTTTAATGTTACTAAGTAAAGAAAAGAACATGAAACAGAACAGAAGAACAGTTGAAATCAAATGTTCAAACTGGGTGCCCGGTGCTTCTTGACAATTTTTAATTCTCCATCCAGCAACATAAGATTTGTTTAATTTCTATAATTTTTTTATTGAAAAATATTACATTTTTAATGTTACTAAGTAAAGAAAAGAACATGAAACAGAACAGAAGAACAGTTGAAATCAAATGTTCAAACTGGGTGCCCGGTGCTTCTTGACAATAATGGAGGCGTTGCTGAAATACTTCTAAAATATTTTGTATTGTTTCCGGGGTGATTTGATTAATTTCTTGCTTTATTCTGTCTTTTAAATCTTCTACGTTATTAGGGCTGTTGAAGTAGAGTTTCGATTTTAAGTAACCCCATAAAAAATAGTCAAGCGGGTCAAATCAGGAGAACGAGCAGGCCACTCAATTTCACCTCGTCTACCGATCCATCTATTGGGAAAAACTTGATTCAGATAGGCTCTTACTTCCAATGAAAAATGTAGTGTAGCTCCGTCCTGCTGAAACCAAATACTTCTATCCATTTCATTGGGGTTGTCATCATCTGGGAAAAGCATTCTTAACTCTGGAACTAAGAAATTTTGCAAAAAAATCCAAGTAACGCGCGCCAGTATTGGCCTCCATCATCCAATGTGGATTTTCTGTACTCCAGTATCTACAGTTCTGTTTGTTGACTGTTCCATTTAAGACGAATGTTGCTTCATCAGAAAAAAAGAATGTTTTTTATAAATAAAGGATTATCTTGACATCTATTTGCCATGATTTCGCAAAATTCCAATCGGCGATCAGGGTCATCGTCGTTAAGTTCTTGAACCAAATTAATTTTATTTGGGCGTTATTTTTCGTTTTTTAGAAGACGCAATATGGACGTTTTACTAACATCATTATCGACGGCAATTTGTCTTGTAGGTTTATGTGGATTATCTTAAATATCTAACAATATATCCAATTTCTGTTCATCGTCTAAAATGCGTTTCCTACCAGATTTAGGAATATCTGTGACATTTGCAAATTCACGAAATTTGTTTTCTATTCTACTAACCGTAGACTGGGAAATGAGGCGGTCAGGATACTTAGTATTGAATATTTCGCATACCTGCTTCTGCGTTCTTGTTTTATCACCACATCCTAATAATATCAAAATATCAATTTGGGTATCCGAAAGACTCATTGTTAAAATAATGATTTAAATATTGTGAAAATAATGAACTTGACGATCAGCGATAAATAATATAATAGTATAATAAGTTTTCACTGATGTAGCAAATAAAGAAATTTAAGTTAAATATTGACACAAAATTAACTAAAAACGTCAGATCTGACAGATAATTGATACATAGGCACTTGATTGTATACATTTCATAATAATAATAATTTTGAAATTATCAAATTTAATTTTCTTGATGAAAAATATATAAATTTCAAAAAATCTTATGTTGCTGGATGGAGAATTAAAAACCCTTTCAAATGAGCTATCACACGCAACCTCGTTCCATTTAAAAATTTTAAAGGGGTAGCTGTCACTCCAAGGGGGTTGGAGGGGAGGTATAAAATTATGCTCAAAAAATGTCATTCTAGAATTAAAAATTGACGTGTTTCATGATTTTACTCATACATTGTAAATTACGTAGATAATGAATGTATCCGTTACTTATGGACCTCACTGTATAAAGAATTGTCAACTCAATCCCATTTTTCATTTGAAAACTACCAAGAAAAGCGAACAAGGTAAAACGAACTCCATGTCGTTGGCATGCTCGCGATCAATGTTTTCTAGTTAGCTTATAGTAATTATTATAATACTTATTTATCAGCAAACAATATATAAAATGGAAAATAACCAATTATAAAAATGAATTACATATTCCATTCTCAAGGTCGTACGAGTTAAATTTAGTAGGAAAAAAATAAGCAAAAAAAAAATGCCAAAGCATGATATCGAGGTAACGCATGCGTATTTCGAAAACCTTATCTCTTTTCAAGTTGTATGTGCAGAATTTCCATGAAGTTATAGAAAAAAAAGTATATACATGCATAGTATTGTAGCTTGTATAAAATCTACACACCAATTTTAATATGGGTAACATAAATAAAATCATAAAAAATCCAAAAATCTTGTAAATCGTAGCAATTGAAATTGTGTTTATTTTTTTTGCCGCGTTCTTTTTTTAGGAAAATTATATTATCATTGTCATTTTTATCAACCACGAAACGCTATAGACGCTCAAGTCCACATTATAAATAACTGATGAAGTTCACTGATTAAATGTTATTTACTAGCATAGTACATAATGTATATATTTGTTCAATCAATATCCTCAGCTCATTATACACAGTAGAATGTTCTTTTATTGGTATTGGTGGCTGCTTTTTTTATTTTTGTATGGTGCTTTATAAAATTCAACTCCACCAGTTACGTATGTATACTTTAGACAAGATAAATATCGATGCCCGTCACCGATGACGCTATCAACGGTGTGCAGTGATACCACCACCCAATTATATTGGAATAAAAACTATAATGGTAAGAATTTTAAATTTCGCGATTATTCAGTTGACAGCAAATCCGAAGTTGCCGTGTTGTATTACTTGACATCTGTTGACAGTTGAAAATTATCTGAACTTTACATGGGCTTTAGTGGTGGTGGTACTATTTTTCAATAATTATCTAACGTTTTTTTGATAATGAAAATTTGGATTATGTCTAAAAAAAACTTTTCAACTTACACAAATGAATAAAAATTACACAATCGACACTCAAGCATACCGAGCACCATGAAAAAAAAATCTGGGTTTCTTTGGGGTACTTTAAAGTTAAAAAGTTGCAGTCAATATCCTTAGTCTATCCATTATTTGCAAAGTTATGCCAAGTTATCTACATGGATATCCATAATTATGCATTTTTTTACATCTCAATCAGCAATTTTGCTTCGAAAAATATTTTTTAGCAAAAACCAATCACTACAACTTGTAAAGGATACTTTGCTGTTTCAAAACCCTACTTGAATTTTCTCTACGTTCATTATTTCTCGAGTAATTGATTACCAAAGTCAAAAGTGACTTGTTAGCTTTGAACGGCGATTACTCAGTGAAAAATCATCGTACATGGCTCGATGATTTTATCAAAATGAAATTATCAAAAAAACAATATTTTGTTTCCGTCCGTAGACCTTTTAAGACAAGCAAAAATTTTGAATTTTTTTTTTCGATGGTTTTCTTATTATTATTATTCTTAACTCAAAAACTGCCGAAGCTAAAAAATTTTAAACTCAAGATCAAAAAACTAGAAACTTGGAACTTCAATATCCTGTTTTTTTTTTCATTTCCCTACCATTTCTCCCCAATCATCTAAAAATTTGTGATTTTTTTATATCCTTTAATTCCTGCGCCTAGTGTAGTTGTCAGACTTCCGTTTGCGAAACGTCAAAACAGCTGCTGCCAAGAATTAGTAGCATCTTTGATACGCTATTTCGGTGTTAAATAGAAGCGTGTTCAAGGGTAAAACTATAAATTCCTGTAATTTTTTCTCCATTACGTATGTAAACACCTGTATAAAATTTCAGAGTGGTCCAGCGTTGTCGAGTTTAAACCTTCCGGCGACGTTTCATATTTTGTCAATTCCACCGTGATTTCGCCAAACAAACAATACTTTTATGCAATAAATATAATTACCTCGGTACTTCTGGAGAAAGCTGCCATATCGAATTTCGATATCCACTAAAATGTATCGTTTTTATCGCCATCGTACTATCGTTTATAAAAACGTTCTTGGCTATTCGGCCCGGCTACTTCCTAGTCAGCGTTCTGTGTTGCCCAACGGTTTCGCCATCTGTGACCTAACGAAAAGATCTCATTTTTTTTCGCTTGCAAAAATTGCATTTTCTGTTAAGCAAAGATAGTGCGTCAAAATGAAAAAAATACGAATTACAAGTAGACACAGACGTGCAATGGAGACCATTAGCAGCTCAATTTTGCGTAATGCACGTAATACATGGTACTGTGTGTGCGAAATGTGGAAAAGTTGGCACCTAAAGAAATCACTTTGGCGAAAAATAAAATTTATTTGAGTATAACAAATTTCTATTGTACGAGGTGTGTAAATTAAGTAATGACTGGTTTTTTTTTATTCGAATAGAATTACAATTCAGCATTGTCCCCTTCAAAATAACTTCCTTGGGAAGCCACACAGCGCTGGAGACGGTTCTTCCATTCCTCATAGCAGTGCTGGAACTCATATACTGAAATAGCCTTCAGCTGGGCGGTTACAGCTGTTCGAATGTTTTCTATGGTCCCACAATGACGTCCCTTAAGGTCATTTTTCAATCTCGGGAAGAGAAAAAAAGTCACAACGACTCGAATCAGGCGAATAAAGAGGCTGAGAAGCCACAGGAATGTTTCTACTGGCACAGCTGAAAGAATTGCAGCTGTTGCCCAAAGTGTAGGTGAAAACCCAAGAACTTCAACTCGTCACAGAGCACAACAACTTAATGTCAATCGCACTTCTCTGAGAAGAATATTGCATAAAGACCTCGGATTATTTGCTTACAAGTTGCAACTTACTCAAGAGATAAAGGAAAATGACCATCCACTTCGTTATCGCTTCTCCGTTGTGGGCTTTAAATGAGCTAGAAAATGACGTCGATTTCAATCGAAAAATCATTTTTTCAGACAAAGCTCATTTTCGTCTTGGAGAGGACATGTTAATAAACAGAACTGTAGGATTTGGGGTTCCGAAAATCCACACGTAGTCATAGAGATGCATCCTGCAAGAGTGACTGTTTGGTGTGGGTTTTGGAGTGATGGCATCATTGGTCTGTCCTTTCAAAATGAAGATGGTAACAGCGTTACAGTACCTAAATGGAATGCATTACAGAGACATGTTAATTGATTTTTTGTGGCCGCGATTGGACGATTTGGACTTGGACGAGCTTTGGTTCCAGCGGGATGGAGCAACGTGTCACACAAGCCGTGAAACAATCGACTTTTTGCACACTAAATTCGGTAACCGTACTATCAGCCGTTTTGGAGACATTAATTGGCCATCGCGCAGCTGCGATTTAACACCATTGGACTATTTTTTATGGGGACATGTTAAGGACCGTTGTTACTCCAACGATGCAGAAACAATTGACGTACTGAAGGAAAACATCAATCGAGTTATTCGTGCAATAGAGCCACAAATAATCGAAAATGTACTGCAAAATTGGGTGAAAAGAATGAACTACTACCAAGCCAGCCGCGGCGGCCATTTAACTGAAATTGTTTTTCATAAATAATGGGAAAACATACTTTCTTGAATAAAGCAACAAAAATATTCAACGATGTAATTTTAATAGCAATTTTAAAAAGAAACCATCTGATGGCCCACCCTACATATAATGTACCTCATCTCAGCTTCACACCTCCTCAATTTCTGATTTAAATGCAATAGAGAATATTTGGGAATAACTGGAACGGCGAAATCGACAATACAATAACGTCAATTTCACAAGATGAATTCTGGAAGAATGGGACAAAATAAAGCCGGACAAAAACGTCAAAATTGACATTTTCCATTCAAATACATACATACATACATCTACAAGCCGTATTACAAAGGAAACCCCACTAAATATTGATTATCTTTTAGTGTTTTTTTTTTTACTACAGACGTCTTTGAGCCACTGTGCATATATTGTGTATAACTTTATTTCAAATCTCTGGCATCGGGCACGGTCTGGGCAACGAAAGCAAAATGTAACAGAAGTGTATATTCAGTGTACATTCGTATAATACCGGTTGATCGTTTGTATTTCGAAACGGAGGAGGTCTAACATCTCCGATACTAGCCGATGTGAAAATATCGGTCTTCTGGCTTTCGTTGCTTATTCAGCGTTGACGCATGTGATTCCTGGAAGAGGGCACCGAGATGTGTGTAGGAGTTCCCTGAAACGTCCGCAGTCTACGTGTCGTTTGCTCAGGACGACGAGTTACGATACGGGGTGGCCCGAGATTCGTGTACATACCTCTCTAATAGTTCGGGTTACCTGTGATTCGTACTACATGGGTCAAATCGGGTGAGACTGATGTTTTTGTCTGCAAAAATGCCCTGTCTCGAGTTTTTACGATAAATAACTAATAGCCATTACCTGTGTACTAAGTATGTACGAGGTGTGTAAATTAAGTAATGAGAGATTTTTTTATTCGAATAGAATTACAATTCAGTATTGTCTTCTTCAAAATAACTTCCTTGGGAAGCCACACAGCGCTGGAGACGGTGCTTCCACTCCTCATATCAGTGCTGGAACTCATATACTGGAATAGCCTTCAGCTGGTCGGTTACAGCCGTTTGAATGTTTTCTATGGTCCCAAAATAACGTCTCTTGAGGTGATTTTTCATTCTCGGGAAGAGAAAAAAGTCACTAGGACTCAAGTCAGACAAATAAGGAGGCTGAGAAGCCACAGGAATGTTTTTACTGGCTAAAAACTCATTTACTGAAATGGTTGTGTGACAAGGCGCATTGTCGTGATGCAACATCCAGTTGTTCTTGATATTTGGTCTCAGACGCATGACCCCTTTTCGAGGGTTTTCAAGAACATCTCTGTAAAGTGTTGATTTACTATTTGGTCTGGAGGTACAAACTCTTTGTGGGCAGTTCCCTGACTATAAAAGAGCAAATCAGCATGCATTTGATGTTCGACTTGCTCATTCTTGCTTTTTTGGGTCTTGGGAAACTTGAAGTGTGCATTCCATGCTTTGACGCTGGATTTCCGGGTCGTACTCAAACACCCAAGTCTCATCACCAGTAATGGCACTTTCCATAAAATGGAGATAATTTTCAATCGATTCTAAAAAGTCAAGACACTTTTCTCCTGTCCTTTTGTTCCTGCAAAAGGTTTTTTGAACCATTTTTGCGCAGATTTTTTCTCATCCCCAATTCGTTAGTCAAAATCTGATCACTGGTGTGATTCAAATTTAACTCTTCCCCGATCATTGTTGTCGTCACCCGCCGATCTGAACCCACAAGATCCTGTATTCTATCGACATTTTCATCAGTTCTTGAAGATGAAGGCCTTCCGCTGCGTGGTTCATCTTCAATCGACTCTCTTCCTTCTGAGAATGCCTTACACCACCGAAAAACCTGGGCTCATGAAAAACACTGTCTCCGTAAGCGTGTTGAAGTTTTGCAAGAGTATCCGTTGCGCTGTGTCCAAGTCTGAAGCAAAACCTGATAGCACATCGTTGTCACAAAGAACAAACAAATGACTCTAACAAGTTCAAACTTGTACTGAAGGTGCATTACATGTTAACCTTCCAAGTCCCGTCTCCGCAGTGTTGCTAGATCGGGCGCTACGTTGTCAGTCTCATTACTTAATTTACACACCTCGTATTTTCTTCTATTTAACATACAAACTGCGCCCCTTGATCTCAGCAGATTGGAAAACAGTGAGCGGGGGTCTAAGAGAAGGCATGTGAACAAAGTCAAAATGTTATGTGTTTTAAAAAAACACGAAGTGAAAAACGGCCACGGTGACGAGAACGTAGCGCGTAAGTTAATTGTTACTTTATTTCATATTGTCAACTACGAAGTAATTAATAAATTATACTTAACTAGCGACCCGCCCCGGCTTCGTCCGGTTTACGACATCACATTAGAAACCTCTAAAATTATCAGTGTTTCTCTACTATATTATGCATGTATTTACATATAAACCTTCCTCTTGAATCACTCTATCTATTAAAAAAAAACGCATCAAAATCCGTTGCGTAGTTCTAAAGATCTAAGCATACATAGGGACAGACAGCGGGAAGCGACTTTGTTTTATACTATGGTATGATTTACAATTACCTTTCGAACTCCATATTGTAAAATTTTTCTTAAAATTTCTACAAATCGAGAAAACAGGCACGGTTTTATTAATACCTTATAAAATAAATTTAAAATATTTCCTGAATATGTCCACCACCATATACAGTTGTATATGGTTATACATGTTAAAAAAGTTATACATGTGTAAAACCGGCATCGGCCGGTTATGGAAAAGGACAAATGCTACACAAGCTCAGGTGGTGAGAGGGCCGGTCTTATTCCCTCACGATTCATATTCCCTTCGATGCTTGTTATCTGTTGTCTCACTTATGTTTGTCCTTTTTCATAACTGGCCGATGTCGGCTTTACACACACACGCTATACGATGTATTGGATCGTGTAATGTAGTTAGAAGATAAAATTAGATGTTTCACCCTGTACCTCGACAAATCGAAAAACGTCGCGCGAACGTCTTCAACGCAGGAGACCAGAAAAAAAAGCTATTAACAAACGGTACTTCGCATAATGCCGGTGTGATTGTTAATAAATTTGTTTCTCCTTTTAACGAGGTGAAAGTCTATCTGTTTAAGTATCAATTATTCGGTGCCGGCGGTCGTGTGCTGGCTGTGCTATCCGCGGACGAAAACCGTTCGTTGCCCAAGAATCCGCAACGATTTTGAGGTCAAAAACGTTACACTCGGCGTGAGCTGTTACGTCGCGGACCCTCGCTCCGCGTAAATAACAAATAGAAAATAGAAATCCGATGCCCCGGCCATTATTTTTTAAACCCGCGAACGAGAGGATAATTTCGCGTACGGTTCGCAATGGGGGCGCTGCACGCTTGAATCCAGTGGCGTGCGGTGTCAGTCGGGTCAAAGTAGTCAAAAAGAGTACCACAAAAAAAAGGCATTTACCCATTTCTTTAGTTGTTCGGAAAAGCCTTTTGTAATTGTCGTAAAACTGTTAAACTGTGGGGGCTAGTGGAACCTGATATTCTCGTATGGAGGCATGGGATCCGCATCTAATCTTAGAGGGTGATTACTAGGGTCCGGAAAGTGTGCTACAACGCAGGGTCGGACTCATAAAACGTCATGTCATTGACGGAAGCACATACGAGAGACCAAAAAGACGAGAGGAGTAAAAATGTGTTGATATTGTACAAACATCGATTGTCTCCATTGCTTGAGTGTACGTTGCCACTACCAGTAGTCTTTCTGCATTTCTTCTCGTTAAACGTGAACGATTTGGCCTGCCGGGTGGGCCAAAAGTCCGGCAACGGCTAAATATCTTTGCAGGAGTGCATTTTTGAAGAAAATGTTCCAAATAAAAGTTGTTAGGTTTAAATCATGCTATTCCATGGAATAATTTTTGTGGGGTTGTATGAGGTTTTCATGGTGTAACTTCATTTTTTCAAATGGGAAACCATATTCTTTATTGCGCATTCTTTTTTTTACGGAAAAAAAATATGACTTTTATCTGAAACTTTTTTCTAAAATGCCATAAAATTGTTATGGGATATTCCAAGTTAAATCATGAAATATCGTTTTTTCACTTAGCAAACGTGTTTAATGAAAAAGAAAATTAAATTCAATTCAATTAAAAAAAAATAAAGAAAAAGAACAATAAAAAAAATGTTTAAAAAAATACTTCATAAAAATTAGAAATTTGTAATTTTTTCAATGTAGGCGGGTTTTCTTATCATGTAGCCCTGAAAAGGGCTGTTTGGTATAGCTTTAGAGAAAATAGAAGTCAAGTTCAATAGGATAAGGCCGCGAGGGCTTGTCATTTCCCCCCGTATTTTCTTACTCCATACCCTCATATAGACTTGAACTTCTCTCTAACCGTTTGGTGTTACATTATTGAATTAAATGTTCGAATTGTTGCCCTTCGACTGCCTGACAATGACCCACCTAACATAAACCGCATCTGAAACATTTCTTAATATTTCCTAATTTTAATATTTTAGAAAAAATGTTGCAGCCAAAAGTTTCATATTTTTTTCCGTAAAAAAAAAGAATATGCAATAAAAAAATATGGGTTCCCATTTGAAAAAATGAAGTTACACCATGAAAACCCCATAAAACCCCATAAAAATCTTCACAGTTTATTTCCCATGGCACGTTGATATGTCTTCTGTAAATATGTTTACGCACTAGACAATGGAAAATCGGATACATATTTGGCAAAAAAACGTCTAACGTCTATTGTCGACCACGTTCCACGAAAGGCTACATGCGCAAGATATAATGCACAAAACAGTACCAGTAATATATATTTTGTTGATGAATATTCGAATCTAAATGTCTTTCACAGTCTACGATCGATTATATATATATCGACGATTGCAAGGAAGACATAAAGTATGTGATCCGTCTATTGTAAAATCCTCGTAGTTTTCGGGCCATTATTGCAAAAATACACACAAAATCGGATAATATGTAAATACACTACACGAACTCTAAAGAGAAATACGTACACGATGCAAAATACGTATGTACACACGTTTATTAGTTAGTCACTCACGACACATGAAATTATTTCAAACAAATTATATCGTTTGTCCGCTCGCATCGAGCTAACGTAAAATGTCAAATTTCGACAACGGAATTCTCGCTACGCTACATGGATAAATTATACATACCCTTTCAGGAACCCGCACCCGACTCCCAGCGCGTGTTACCAGGCACAGTCAGTGGCGCACGTATGCACGAGCAAGAAATTCACGCGTACATAATTTACAAGGCGCTTAAAAAATATGGTTTATACTTTAATTATCATAGAGTTGTATAGTGCGTTATAAGCGCACTTTCCGGAGTCTAGTGATTACTAGACCTGAGTAGAAGGCTACAAAAACAAAAAAAAAAACAATCGAAATTTGCGAAAAAACAAATTCAACAAGCGTGTGCCCCACCAGAAAATCTTGGAAACGGTTTGCAAAATGTTTGCGAAATACATTTTTTCACAATTACCAAGTGGATATAAAAAACTTTTTCACTTGTGCATTTTGCAAAAAAAGAGAGGACTATTGGCTCATTTAATTTCTGCGGCCGCCTGCTGTGAGAATTTTTCGTTAGAAATTTTATTCTATACACATACTTTTGTATCTGAGATCAAATGTGATATTCCTTATTTGCGTCTATATTTTAATGTATGACTAACTGTTTAAATTTCGTGTGAGGTTGATCCACAGTATGTTTTCAGGATGAAGAGTATACGCTTAATTTTATTAAGGAAATGGCGCAAAACCAGCGTGGTAAATAAACAACTGAGCAAATAGAACTGTTTATTTACTCTTGCAAATTATATTTGCTTTAAATATTATATTTAAAGATTTTATATAAAACATTGTTTATACTATTCTTTAAATCTTTAATATATATCTGGTGTACTAACGTATACCGATGTATTTTCATAAATTTTTGAAGTAGTCGCCTGTACTAAAGATTCTGCGTGTTACAGTTTACTTTTGAAAAAAAAGTAACAGTCAATTTGCCTTGAAAATCAGGCAAAGTTTTGTTATTAAATTGTACATAGGGTGTGATCGGTTAGAAATTAACAAATGTACTATTATTGTTACAAAATAGCAATAATTGGAAAGAAAATTTAAAAAAAAGCCAATTTTTTTCCTGGTTTTTTTTTCGACCACTTGAAATATACATACGATCTTCAAATCATGGCTCAGATAAGTTTTTGATATGGTAAAAACACCAAATCTCATCCAAATCGGTCTAATACTTTTTGCACAATAATTTTGCAATCCAACCTTTTGTGAAAAAAACGCGATTTTTCAAAACTTTATAGAGCCGTAAAAAAAGGCTTCAGCAATCTGTAAAAAAAAAATTACATTTAAAAATACCTAAAAATACCTAAAAGAGCATTCAAGCTTTTGAACCTTTTTTTGAAATCCGTTCATTTCAATTTTATTGGAATGCTTTTAAACTTCTAAACATTGTATTGGCTTTGCGTAATAACAAATTTTCCACAGCCTCATCATTTCTTTTGATATTCCACAAGCATTTCAATAAAAATTAAGGATCATGTGAAAAAAGTCCAAATTACCTTGAACACAGATACTTCCTGATCTTCTATAATATGGTGTGGTTCCCATGCTCCGTCCAATTTCAAATTCCGCCGCCACCATTGATTAAGAGTGATGCGATGACGACGACTGATTTTCTGATTGTCTGTTGCAGGTTCGTCTCACAGCGACAAAGAGGTGGACCCGAATACTCCGGAGAAGGTGCCCAGGAACACGAAGCGGAAGAGAAAAGCTGAGGACGGCGGCGGCGGCGGCCTGCCAGGCAAAGGCGTAAGGAACCAGTCCACGGACAAGAAGATCAACGACTACTTTAAACATTCGGGGAACAGCCACAGCCCTATCAGGCACGGTGGGGCGAAGAGTCCTTCGCCCCAGCAACCTTACCCGATGGTAAGTCGCCGAGTATTATTCTTTCTCTTGTTTTTGTTTTCGATCTAATCCTCTAAAGGTGAAGCAATTTTTTTTTTCATCAAAGACGACCAAACAGTAGTAATTAGAGTATTTGTAGGGATAATTACTATTAATATTATATTTTGAAAATTGTCCCTAGCTCAATAACCAAAAGCTTGGTTAAAGAAAATTGTTTCACTCTTCGAACTTGTACAAATATGACCAAGTAGCATTAAACCTAATTCATGTTCTATATATAGTATCCAAAATTTCCTAGCATCCATTAAGTACGAAATATTACTGGTTATCTATCAAAAAAGTGTATTTCTCACATCTTAGGCTTCTGAGATGGACTTTCGCCATCCAGTTCACTAAATATTGGTCGCCATTCGTATTGTCTACTGCTACTTGGTCGCAGTGTTCTCTCCGCTGACCATTCCAACTGATTGATGATTGCAGCTGTCTGCTTTTCAGTTCCCCCCTCGCCCCAGCAGGTGGGGCTGCCATCCCCCCAGGTGTGCAACACCGTTCCCTTCGACTTCTATAGCAAGCAGCAGCAGCCCAGGTTGCCCCCGCCTGCTATGGTTAACAAATTAATACAGGTACGTTAAACCGTCATCAAAACTTCTCCAAAATCACTCTACGATGTTCCATTGACAGCTTATACAAGAACATTGCTTATCTCTTGGTTTATAGAAGACTAAATAAGTGTGCGAGAGATGTGGCATGACTCCGCCCTCTTTCATACCTTAGTTTGACAATGTAGAGAGAAGGCAACGCCCCTCGATAGCAATTGTTTAAAGTGGCACCTCCCACATGAGGTGGAGGGGATGAAATATCTTGTTTTAAGGCTGTAACTGAGAGATATGTATTTTTAGAAGAGCTAAATCTGTAGACCAAAATAATTGTACAAAGATTGGTCTTGGTTTGTCAAAGAAACATCGCAGGTGTCTATGAATGCTATAATTTCGTTTTAAAACGCACTTGAGTAGTTTGTAATGTGCCTGGGTCTGGTTTCAGACTGAATTAACGCGTCAGAGGATACAGGAGTTCGAAACGCAAGCGTCCTCGGACCTAGAGTTACGTAATAATAAGATAGAGGAGTTAACGCGCGCCAACGAGGAGCTGCGGCACCAGATATCGACGCAGCAGAAGTCGATCGACCAACACAAGCAGCAGGTGAACAAGTGTATAGAGGTGGTGAAGAAGCTGCTCAAGGAGAAGAGCTCGATAGAGAAGAAGGAGGCGAGGCAGAAGTGTATGCAGAATAGGTTAAGACTGGGACAGTTCGTGACACAGAGGGTGGGCGCGACCTTCCAAGAGAACTGGACGGACGGCCACGCGTTTCAGGAACTGGCGAGGTATTTTCTCTTTCAGTCCTTATACACAAATTTAAACAGGTTTCGACAAACATGATGGCATCGTTGCGAGATGATTAAAACTAACATTAGCGTCAGACTATCTATCCCATTTACACGTTATAGTACCACTCTCAAACTCAACCTCTTCTCTAAGCCATGCATTAGTTTCTCAAAAAACTATTGGAACATACTGCTCGATGTAAAATTAAAGTTTCTTCATATCTCGTATTTTTTTGGTTAAATGGCAACGCTGCTTATCTGTATAATTATGAGATAATTAAACTTTTATATTGCTAACTTTTATAACGTGAATTTCTCTACAGTTTTAAAGTGGTCTGTACATTTACAATACTCTTTACTCATTTAGATGACTTAATGTCGCCCTTTAAATGTTGTCACATTGTTGCCACATTTACTCGAATTCATAATTTCTGGGAAATGTGGATTTACCATCAATTTCAGTGCCATTATCATGATGATAACCGTGATCTGGAACTACCATGACAGTCGAATCATGTTTCAAGACGGGACTGATGCTTGTTCACAGTTTAAAAAGAAAAACTAAATCGCTGATCGAAATTCTAACATTTTCTTGTTCCAGGCGGCAGGAGGAGATAACCGCCGAACGGGAGGAGATCGACAGGCAGAAGAAGCTGCTGCTGAAGAAGAGGCCCTCGAACAACGAGAGTGGCCGCAAGCGGAACAACTCCAACGCGATGCACAACGGCACCGACTCCGGCTTCCTCAAGCCGGACGCCGTGCCCGGCTCCCTCACGCTGCAGGAATACTACGAGGCAGACGAGATCCTGAAGTTGAGGCAGAACGCGCTCAAGAAGGAGGACGCCGACCTGCAGCTGGAGATGGAGAAGCTCGAGAGGGAGAGGAACCTCCACATCAGGGAGCTGAAGAGGATCCACAACGAGGACCAGTCACGGTAAGTCAAAAATACACGATGCGCGTTTCGTTAACCACGTTGGCATCGTCGGGAGATGGTTAATGCTAATTTTCTTCGTTAGGTTCAACAACCACCCTGTGCTCAACGACAGGTACCTGCTGCTGATGCTGCTCGGCAAAGGGGGCTTCAGCGAGGTACACAAGGCGTTCGACCTGAAGGAGCAGCGGTACGTGGCGTGCAAGGTGCACCAGCTGAATAAGGACTGGAAGGAGGACAAGAAGGCCAACTATATAAAGTGAGTGGTAAAAATCAAATTGGTTCGCTTAACTTTGGGTGTCGAATTAACGGGAAATGTCGGAAATATACAGTTTGTTTAATTTTTTTTTATGTGTCTGACTGTGTTTTTTTTTCTAGGCACGCGTTAAGGGAGTACAACATCCACAAAGCGCTAGATCATCCCCGAGTAGTTAAATTATACGACGTGTTCGAGATAGATGCAAATTCCTTCTGTACCGTTCTAGAATACTGTGATGGTCACGATCTCGACTTCTACCTGAAGCAGGTGAGTAAAGTAAGGGACTTTTTTTTTTTTTTTCTGCTTTCAATCATCCAATCAAATCCGTGACGTGGCTAAATATCTTCGCATCTTGCACTTTTTGGTAAATATGGCAACACTACTTACATGTATAATTATGAAGAAGTTGAACTTTTTATATAGTAAATTTATATAATTTGAAATTCTCTGCAGCTTGACAAGTGTCTGTACATCTGCTGTGTGCTTTACTCTTCATTTAACTTGTTTATCTTATTTTTTTATGTAACTACAATGCTTTTAGCATGATTGAGTTAGAGAATGTCGATGTATATATGTCGGGCACAATAATTAACTTTCATTTACTCTTAATTCTACATATTCTGGTACCACAATCTACTAAAATCATTTGATTGACGTGATATAGCCCTTTAGAAGTCCGTACATTGTTGCCACGTTTACTTAAAATCATCATATCAGTGTTTGTGCTTTTTTCATGATGATAACCCCGATCTGGAACTACCATGACAGTCAAATCATGTTTCAAGACGGGACTGATGCTTTTTCTCATTTAAAAAAAAAAACATTTGAGGGAAATTGTAAACTAATTTTTTTTCTTGTCTCGCTCGATTTCCAGCATAAGACAATACCGGAGAGGGAGGCGAGATCGATAATAATGCAGGTTGTGTCGGCCCTAAAGTACCTGAACGAGATTAAACCGCCCGTGATCCATTACGACCTAAAACCCGGAAATATCTTGCTGACGGAGGGCAACGTCTGCGGCGAAATCAAAATCACGGACTTCGGCCTCAGCAAGGTCATGGACGAGGAGAACTATAACCCCGACCACGGTATGGACCTCACGTCGCAAGGCGCGGGCACATACTGGTAAGTCTCAACTTAATACTGATAAGTCTCAATCATTTGATAAACGGCGGTCTCTTAGGTATCGCAGCATTTTTTTTATGTCTTGGACTATTGTGGAAGCTTATGTTGATTTTGTTTTAGGTATCTTCCTCCCGAGTGTTTTGTAGTCGGTAAGAACCCTCCCAAGATATCTTCGAAGGTGGACGTCTGGAGCGTAGGAGTGATCTTCTACCAGTGTCTGTATGGCAAGAAGCCGTTCGGGCACAACCAATCTCAAGCGACTATTTTAGAGGAGAATACAATTCTGAAGGCGACTGAAGTGCAGTTTGCTAATAAGCCCGCTGTTACAAATGAGGCAAAGGTAAGGGATTCTTTGATGACCCGTTTCCGGATGTTTTCAAATGATCCGGATATGTTTTAAATGGGTCGGAAATTGTAATTTGCACGACTTATAATGTTGCTTCAACATTTTTTTAATCCCTATTACTTTTTATTTTAAACAATATAATGCTTAACATTTTTAATTTAAACACTTCTTTAAAACTTTGCCAGAAATATGACATTTGGATTTCACAGAACAAACATTTCACAATAAATAAGTGAAACATTTGTTTCCTACACTTACTATTCTTTAATATTGTGATTTTTTAAATGTATTCAGATTTATAATTACATTTTTTGTTTCCTAGTCATATACCTGTAACTGTTAAATATTATATTTTTGAGTCCTTGGAAGGTTTAATGATAGTGTTCAAAAGTGTGAATAAATACTTCACTATTAAATCTATCTTGATATTCCAGACAGACTTGAAGGGTCAAGATTTATAATTATGCCAGACATTTGTTTGCCTAACTTTTTGATCTTGCAGCAACACACAAAATAATAGTCAATATTTATTATATTTAAATTTTTGGTTTATATATTTATAGTTTTGTGTATCCAGATATTAAAATGTTTTCCAATTAAATAATCTTTCATGGCTTGTACATAATTTTGAAATAAATGTAAAACTAAAATCTATATTTGAAACATTTTTGTCACGTATATAATATATAATGTTTTAATGAGGTCTTACGTATTCCATTCATTTCAAACTTCTTAGTAAATTTCCAGACTTTCGAAATAATTTGCGAAATATTTCACAATAAATGATAAAAGTATGTGTTATGCCTGCTTTCAAACATATCCAGATTTTGTAATATACATGTTTTTTGTTTTCTAGCACAATAATTTTACAGAATTTTTTAAAATTTAAGCCTTTTTATAATACCAAACGTTTCATAAGCTTTCCAGATTGTTTTCACCTGTTTTGTAGTGTGTTAGAAAATGTTCCATATATTCCTTAAATTCTAAGTTTTTTAATAAATTGTCACATTTTTAAAACAAGCAGACATGTATTTATTTGCAACAGAGAATGTAATATTTTTTCCTTCCTCAATTTGATAACTAGAGTTATAATTTGATCCAGAGTTTTCATATTTAGAACTGATCCAGAGTTTATATAATTTCCCAGCTGTTTTGTTTTCTTACAAGGCTCTAAAAAGTCTCGTTTATATTTATAGTTTAGTTTGTTGCAAAATCCATGTTTGGAATATATCCAGATTTTCTTCGGTGTTTGAATTTTGAAAAACAGGAAAGTAAAAACGTTCTTGACTCTTATTGTTACAAATTTTGAATAACTATCTTTATTCTTTACCATTTTGTAGCTAGTTTGTTTTCTACTACTTCCGGAAAAGCAGACATTCATAATTCCAGATGTGGTTATCGCCTTATTTGATGACATTATTTTTTTGTTTGTTTCAGAGCTTCATAAGGAGCTGCCTGGCGTACAGGAAGGAGGACCGCATCGACGTCCTGTCCCTGGCCAGGCACGAGTACCTCCAGCCCCCGATGCCGAAGCACTCGCGGCTCACGTCGAACCAGCAACAGCAGCAGCAGGCGCAGCAGCAGCAGCAGCAGTCTGGCTCGTTCTCGGGGTATATTCGGACAGATGAACGCCTCCTCCTCGTCTTAGTGCAGTGCTGTGTTTACATAAGTTATTTAATTTCGATGGTGTCTGAAGTGACCGCCTGGGACGTTACTGACGCGACGTAGTGGGGTGAAATTGAGCGGGGCCGCTTCGAGACTGGCGCGTGTTGGACTCCTGTCGAGTACTCTCTCTCTATGTGTGTGTCTGCGACGACGGAATAGTGTTGTGAATAGATGGATAGGGACGCCCTCTGTGAAGGCGGCGCGTGGACTACGATTTCAATCTTCTCTTGATGCTTAACCGCTTCCCTTTTGTCGGGGTCCAGCGGCGTGCGACGGAGCGCGATTTTTCACCTAATAGGTTAGTCACGGAGGCCTGTCGGCCTGACGGAGCGAAAAACGCGAAAATGTAGTTCGTGAGTTCACCTTTTGGGCATTTTTTATAGTCTTTCCGCCTTCTATTATGATTTTTTTCTGGTGGTATTTTTAGAATTCAGTCTCATATTTTTTAAATTCAAATAGTAATATTTGAAAATTTGGAATTTGCTTCGGTTTATAGGAAAATGAGTGTGAAATTCGAAATTGAAGCTTATTAACGGATGGATTGGTACGAAATTCGAGGTTAGAAGGACCTATTTTTGAGGTTATGATATAACCTGGAAGGTAGGCGTTCTAACCTCAAACGTGCGAGCTTCTAACCTCAATTTATACAACACGTCGGTTGTTTAAAACTTGTCGGAGGCTAATGTTATGTACCTAACCTTTACTTTTGTGATATTATGAAAAAGAGATTCTACGTTTGAGCTATATTTCCCAGTTTTTTGTTCTGTTGGTTTACGCTCGGAGTTAAAAGAAAAATCGAATCCGTTTCTCGCCGCGGGGCCCCAAGAATCCTGCTGTCCAGTTCAGAATTAAGTGCAAAACTGATTGATAGTCGTATATTTCCTTTTATATATAATAATACTATATATATATATATATATATATATATAGAGAACATTTAATAAGTTATTTTATGAAGTGACCTTGCTTTGTATCATAGTGTGTTTTTTGGTTCGCTACCCCCTCCCGACCATACCCCAACCCCCCCTCCTCTCCCACCATCCCATTATTCATTATAACATAGCGTAATGTGTACAGACGACCCATGTTTGCCTGTTATTCAACAAAAAAAATGAGAAATAGAACCTCAGATTTGGCTCGTTGAGTACCCGCGAAAAGAAAGCCTCGATTTACCGAGGGTTCTTTTTCATGGTTGCGTATTCGACGGGCGTATCTCGTCGAGTGGCAGCTTTGAGGCATTTGCCGGATATGATTTTGCATTTACCGGGTCCTTTCGCTCAATACGTTCGGAGTTGTCTTTTTTCTCTCTCTCTTCTATTTTTTGCCGGTTAGGGTGTTGATTTCTGTGATGGGCTGTTTTGCCGTTACTTCGTCTCGCGTAGTGATTAACTGCGATTCGACGGTATTTAAAGAATTCAGCGTACAATTATCATGTTTTATATTTGGTCAAAATCGATACGGAGGTCGCGTTCAATTCCTTTCTTGCCATAACCTCAAAAATGTTTGTCTCGACCCAAACGACTAATTTAGTATATTGAATGCTTCAGAGATAGAATTGCGTAAGAAACGTCAACAATTGCATCTTTCAGTTGTCAATTTTGTCCAAAATCTGTTGCAGCTTTCACCTTAAAAAGATTTATGATATTTTATATGATTAAAAATTTTCTTTATTGACGCTTCGCAGTTGGCAAAACCAATTCAATTTTTACTTTGAGAAATACTGAATAGCAAAATGTTCTGTCAAGTGTCAAATTTTCTGACAGTTGACGAGCAGTATTTATTTTTTTCCAATCGGCAAAACGCAAACAAAATCCTGTCGAAATTAGGGTTACGAAATTGTGTATTATTCAATTGTCTTGTTAGAAATTTTTAAGCAATTGACAAACGATGGACTCTCCTTACAGCAGTGTGGTGTTTCTTGCAATTGTCGATACAATACACTAAATTCGAAGGTGTTTTGGGAACCCGTCAAACTTATAATTTTCCAGTAATTTCGCCTCTAAATTTCGAGGTTATGGCGGCGCCCGAGACGAAGCAACGGAAGAGAAAACCAAGACGCCCCGTGCCGTTATACTTTTGCGCGTACCCACACTGTTCGGTTCTGTAAATACGAGCCCACTGTAAGGAAAATCGCTGTAGTGCATAATCATCTCTAACCTCAGTATTCAAAACAAAAAAAAAATACTTAGGTTCTAAGTTATGTAATAGTTTATATGTATATAAGTGAAAGCTTGATATTTTGAATATATTTGAGGTTAAGTGCGCGCGGAATGTCTCAAACGATACAATATTCAAGTCCGTTTATTGGCCGCCCGAGGGGGCGCAACGGCGGACCGCGTCCCGGACGGTCGTCTCCTCCCTGTATAGTATGCTAGTGTATATTACACGTTGTTACAAATTGAGTGTGTCCGGGCGGTCGACCCGCGCGTGCCCCCTCGGGACCTTGTAAATACCTTGTAATAAGTCGTGCTGCAATACATGCCAAACATGTCCATATAATTGAAACTCGCAATTAATAAAATACATGTTACTTATTTATACTGTGCTGTTTGTGTAAAAAAAAAATTAAACAACTGAGGGCGCGTCGCCCCAAGGCGTCCGCCGCGGACTTTGTGATAAGAGTAGTTGAAGAGTCATGTTCTAGAATGCAAAAAAAAAAATGTATCGTTATTATTATTGTTTTATTGTACTGTATCTATTACCTTTATTTTATACAATCGTTCACAGTTTTTTTTTTCATTTGGTATATCCTACCGTTGTACATACAGTGTGTAAATGACTACACAGTAAAGTTTTCAAAATTAAGTTAATTTATTTCCCCTTCGATTTTACTATTTAAAAAAAATATATGAGTTGTACTAATTTGATATCGACGTTTTACTTAAAATCGTTTCGACGAGAGATGCGCAAAGGAAAAAGGTAAGTAATGGGTTGCAGACTACAAACAGTATATGCACAAAAAATACATCATAATCTTTGCTGAATATTTAAATAAGTAAAAATTTGGAACGAAATGTACAATTAAAAAAAAAACTTACCACAGGTGAGCAATCTGACCCATCTACAGGCTGGTGCCGATAATTAAACTTTATGACTAAGAAGACTAGAACTAAGGAGACAGAGCTGCGGCTTTTCGCTGTATAACGCGACGGGCTCGAATATGTCCGCCTCCAGAGGCGCTGTAAACAGTTGTGTACCACGGTTGCCACGGTATACAAACAGATATTTATACGTATAGTTTTGTACTAATCTGTGTGCGTTAGAGGTTAGAGTCCGTGTGAATGTTCGTGGTGCAAATACATGTGGCAGACGCTCGATATTTTTCGTTAATTTGTTGTTATCTGGAATTGCAAATTTTCGTAATTATCATTATAAAAATGTACTCAAGGTATTTCATGTTACGTGCTTCAACATTAACAGTACAACAAAGGGAAATATTTCAATTCATACATACATCAGTAATTTGACATATTGTGACATTTGTGAAATGTCATTAGTGACAGCTGACAGTCATTAAGTTTTATTGTTGACACTTATGGTGGGTTCATGCAGAAATTTTTAGTAATAAGAATAAGAATAGTAATAAGCATAAAAGTTAAACCTTCGTTTTATAATGACCCAGTTCATGCAGTAAACATAATTTTTAGTAATAATTTTAAAAATAAGGATTTGCTGCATGAACTGGGTCATTATAAAACGATGGTTTAACTTTTATGCTTATTACTATTCTTATTCTTATTACTAAAAATTTCTGCATGAACCCACCATTAGTCTATTTAGTTTATACACCAGTTGTTAGTAAAGAATTGTATGGAATTACATATTAAATATTCTAGATGTCAAATGAGTTATCAACAACATTTAAAAACTATGAATAGTGTTGTTGTTGCTAGCATACAGTTAGTTGTGATACGAATTTTACACAGATAAGATCGACAAGTTGTAGAGTATTCACATGTGGTCCGCTGCTCATCACGTGACGTCGAGCACACTACTGTTTACGGCGCCTTCTGTATCCCATGATACCGAACGAGTTCGGTCTCCTTAGTTCTAGTCTTCTTGTATATGACAATGTAGACCTCCAAAAAAGACGTCATCAAATCTGGCTATGAACGAGAGAGACGGAAATAGAGGTCATGTCGAAGCTTTTCGCAAGAAGACTAGAACTAAGGAAACCGAAGTCGTTCGGTGTCATTTGCACAATTTGCAAAATAAACAATGGCTGTCATATAATGTGACAGCTTTGACAAGTAAATAAGGTTATAAATTCGATTAAGAATAGAAATACGTCTTTTTTTACCCGGCCAACTTTGATGACGTTTTTTTTTTATGGCTCGATATTTTTATAAGCGAGTCTGTAGTAAAACTGTGATGCCTATTACTGCAGTTAACGCACGGAAAATGTCAATTCAACATTAACTGTTACCAAAGGACGATAGGCAAAGTTGCATCTTGCATCTGTCCTTTAACAACATTGCTGACGGTATGTGTATTGTGATGATTTATGTAGTCTTTGACGTCGTTTAATATCGGAAACTGTTCTTGTAAATGATAAGCCATGTTTCTAGTTTCCTTATTGCACTAATTAATATGGCATAATGCCGTAGGTCAATATAGCCTTTGTATTTGCAGTAAGTTCTGCACTGTGCGTGTGTGGCACTGCTTGCATTATGGTCAAAACTAGAAATAACCCATGGTAGTTCTTCAAAATACTTATCATAATAAGCTACAGCCTCTAGGCAAGTACACCATTTTGTGATAACAGGCTGTTGATTCGTCTGCAAAATGCAAAACAATTCCATCAGCATGATTGGCAAAGCAGGTTGGGGATCGCATGAGCTCCTTCGATCGACTGTTTCTATTTGTAGCTCGCGAGTTGAAGCTTTAGTTATGAAGCACAAGACATTTTTAAATATTTCTGATTAGGATTTATTGAACCGTGAAGAAAAAGTGGTATATATGCTGTTGAAGTTATTATTGGGCAGTGGTGCCATCTAAAGGTTGGTAGTAGAGTGTGGCAATCAGAGTCAGGTAGGAAACTTCTGTCGGAGAGTTCGAGTCTCGTCTAATAGGCTTTGCAACACTGTGTTGCCAAAAACACCGACCATGAGTCACACCCATTAAACCAAACGGCATTAAAAAAATGAAAGGGACTAAAAAATGTCCGAACATTGGTTATTTCCAAAGGGACAATAATAATACCTACCATCTCTTCCCTGCTTATACCAAAGACCAAAGGCTGTTTAACTATTCACGGTAAAAAAAGGCGTAGAATATCAAACAAAACATTTATTACGAATTGAGTAAATTTGCAGGAAACATTACCAGTTGTAAAATATATAACCTTTACATAAAAAAGTACGCACTGTGTGTTGTGAATAGAACGTTTCGCCTTAAACATTTACTTGTGTATATTTTTTTAACGGTTTCAAAAAGTTTGATACAAAAGCTTCCATTTGCATACACGCAAGTATAAAAGTTGTGCACCAGTTATATTTTGGTTTATCAATTGAGAAACACCCAGTACGTACGGGGGGTAGGCTACTTTGATTATCCTCAAGTACGGCGGGCGTACGTATAAAAGTACAACAATTAGCTAGGGCTGTTACGCTAAACCTAACAAATCTAGTAAGTACACTACCATAATATACATGAGCAATCATTATACAGGGTGTTTTCCAAAACAACACAGAAAAAAAACTAAAAACGACTCATAAATACGTTACATATTAAGTTATTTACAAAAAATATTTCCCATGACGCATCAAATGTTTAAAAAAAAATTACTATAAAAATATGTCAACGTATATAATTTAAAGTAGAATTTGCATACACCAAGATTTAGAGTAGATTAGAGCGGCCATATTGGTGTGACCGTGATCAAAGCAGTGTTTTTTTATTTTATTTGGTTTTGTTCGTTAAAATTTGAGCTTGATTGTCATGATTATCTGCTTTTTGAAAGGATAAACACTATTATATTATAATCGCCGAGCAAACAGGAAAAATATCCCAATAGTGGCACTTCACAGGTAATTTGACATTTGACAATTTTAGACTAATTTGGTTTCAAATTGTTATAAAAACACCGAACATTAGTAGGTATTACACCATTATTGAACACAGAAGTATTCTTGAGGCTTTGATCTCAGTTTCAAGGCCAATTTCAAGTTGGTTTCAGGCGAAGCCGCCATATTGGTATCACTTTGTTTATACCATTTTTCACGCATAGGGTGAATGGAACGCATTTCCTCTAGTCTATTCTAAATCTTGGTGTACGACTTGAAAAAGTAAATTAAGCTGTTGTTAATGCTATGTTCTGTCAGCCGGATGACTGGTCAAGGGTTTTAGCGATCACCGTTCTCTTAGTTCATTAAGTTCGGTGCGCTCCACAACCTCACCAGATCAATTTCAATTAAGCGCGAACATTGCCCCCACCTTGAAAAGAGAATAGAACCTTTCAACTAGAGAAAACACTGTCCATGAATTCGTTACACTTCACTCTGTCTCTGTGATCACATCCACCGGTAGTGGGCATATCTTGACAAATGACCTCTTCATGAATCCGGTATTGGTCTTTAAGGTGGCTACCCTAACGACACCATCTCGGCCTGCATGAATGGCTTCCACTTGTCCCAGCTTCCATCTCATTGGCGGCTGATTATCTTATTTTACGAGAACTAAAGAACCTAACTTCAACGAATCATGATGTACCTTCCACTTGGTTCTTTGCTGAAGTTCGTTGACATATTCCTTGACATAGAGGGAGAGACGGTTAACCGACAGTTCTCCATAGATGCTGTTTTATTTGCAACAAATGCTGATAGAGGGAGAGACAGTTAACCGACAGTTCTCTCTATCAGCATTTGTTGCAAATAAAACAGCATCTATGGGACCAATGGAGCAAGGAATATGTCAACGAACTTCAGCAAAGAACCAAGTGGAAGGTACATCATGATTCGTTGAAGTTAGGTTCTTTAAAAGTTCTTTAGTTCTCGTAAAAAGAAGATAATCAGCCGCCAATGAGATGGAAGCTGGGACGAGTGGAAGCCATTCATGCAGGCCGAAATGGTGTCGTTAGGGTAGCCACCTTAAAGACCAATACCGGATTCATCAAGAGGTCATTTGCCAAGATATGCCCACTACTGGTGGATGTGATCACAGAGACAGAGTGAAGTGTAACGATTTCATGGACGGTGTTTTCTCTAGTTCAAAGGTTCTATTCTCTTTCAAGGTGGGGAGCAATGTTCGCGATTAATTGAAACTGATCTGGTCAGATTGTGGAGCGCACCGAACTTAACGAACTAAGAGAACGGTGATCGCGAAACCCTTGACCTGTCATCCGGCTGACAGAACATAGCGTTAACAGCTGTTGTTTTCATTTGTTTAAAAAACACCCACAAGATGCTCATCAGATTTGGCAAATACATAGCTTTAGACAAAAATCAGTCCATCACGGAAAGCTCTTTTTCTTAACTAAACATTAATTTTTTTTTATGCCAAAGGGTCCTTTTTTATTTTTTAAGGGTCATTTTTCTAATCTCACTGGACATCCTGTATTTGTATGTACTCTAACCTAGTTGTATACTTTTGCAAAGATTAATAAAAAATTAGGATAAAAGATCACAAATTATGATTTATGGCAAAAAATACGCATTAAACATAACGTGAAAATATAAAAAAATTGTGTTAACAAAAAGTGACATACTCCCAAACTAAACTATACACGATAAAAGCTCGGAGAAAAAAAAATTACACGGATTGTCAATAACGAATATCCACTATTATATTATCTACTTATAACGAATAAATAATTTTCTAGAAACATCTATAAAAATAAATCAACTTGTAGAAGGCGATTTAACTATATAAACATAACAAAGATAAATAATTTGGCAAGTCGTTTCTAGACTTATCAACTTCGCTCTAACTGAAAGTAATACGTAACAAAGGATATAAAACTTTTTTTTAAATCTTTTTAAGGTAAGTAAATGTTCCAAAGGGCCTCCGAATAAAAAAAAATAACCGAGAATCTTCATCTACACGCAACGACTACGCTCTATATTTAATATCTTTAAAATGAGTTTTGGTTGAACTCATGAAGAAATAACGAAAATATTATCTTACTTATGCATAGAACTTATTCGAGTCGCACAGACATTCATCCCAACAGTCGCCCGTTTCAAACGAGTACGATTTCGCACTGACCGCTCTCCACACTTCGTAGGAATACAATTGGCTTACACCGTGTGCACCTCTCCGGGTTGGTGGTTTTCAGCTAGCCCCTCAGTACCGTTAACGTTGTCGTCTCGGTCTTTCACCGCGGTTCCGTTGGCTAAATTGTCGTTATCTTTGTCATTAGTAATACTATTTGGAATGTTTATAGCGTTATCAGTCGCGTGGTCCGTTTCCTCGGCACCAGTCGCCTCGTCCAGTGCCGAGTCGGAGCCCTTTTGACCCGGCTCCGGACTGACCAGGAAGTTGCTCCACCAGCTGGAGAACGCACCCCTCGCTTGGGAAAAGGCACCACCTAGAAAGGATTTAAAAAAGTAGGAAAAGAAGACAAATTTTGGACACGCTAACCCGTTGTGGCTGATTTTTTTTTAGCTCTTTTGCTCTTTATTACTTTTAAGCAAAACTTACAAACGCAAGTAAGTTTCTGACAAATTTGAAGAAAATACTTTCTTTGGGCTATCACCTTTCAGAACATTTTTTAAAAAAGATGTTGGCGGCCCTATTTAATTAGATTTTGGTTTAGTTTAGTTATTTATTTTTAATTAGTCATATTTCAGTAATGCTGCAATTTTTTTTATGGTTTTTTAAATTTATATTGCGCTATTGCCGCAGAATAAAGTTAAAGTTGCAGCACTTTTCCTGAAAAGCATTCCCATAGCAGATTTTCGAAAATGCATGTGTTCTGTTTTTTCAACACATCTCAAAAACCAAAAAAAGGTTCAGCATTGCCTGAGTGGCGTTAAGTTGCGCATAATATTGTCAACAACTTGCCAATTTACGATTTTCCTATCTCTTATAGTTTCCAAGATAGCAATACATCCATCACCAATTCTGGACATACTGTATACTCTAGTGACTATCTCCCTCATTATGTCCACTTGCTACTAAGGAAGAGCACAGTTTTTGTATCTCCCTTGTACACTGTATTGTCGGATTGACATAAACCGCATTCAGTTTCATTGACACTTTAAGGTACACACTGCACTGAAGAGACCCAAAGTAGACGAAACCTCGGTCTACAGTTTCTGGGAATCCTCTCAAGATATTAAAAAAAAAATCATTTCTTTTTGCCAACGTGATTGCAATTAATGGAAAAAGTATCTAAATCTGTGTTTGCCCCTACACCAAAGGTAAAACGCTAAAAATAAGTTTCTTACCTACTGCTTTGCTCGTGGTTGCTACTGCCTTGCCAGTGGATGCCATAGCTTGGTTGATTTTTCGCCCACTCTCCGTATTTTGCATCGTACTGAAAAATTTAAAAGTGTTTGATTGATTTTGATGTATCTGCTATGAAAGACTTACTGTGCCAAACGTAGCCTCATGTCGGCGACAGATAGCTGCCCAGCAAAGGGATGTCCCGGATGGACGATGGGAATTAACTCTGGATTAACCCCGCTTAACCATACTTTGTAGTTGTGTGTCTCCCGCCAGGCCGTAATGAAACTGGTATTAAAGTGGTCTATTTCCCTCGATCCATCTATAAATCGAAACTTATGTAATATATAAAATAATAACAAGAAAATTTAAACAGTACATAAGTAGAGCCCGGATATGAACAATATATTCCAGGGCCGGTCTTAAAATTATATACTTCTTGTTAATATTAGTTAAACTGCGCTGGTCGATGCATCATTCATATGAATGATGCATCGTTTCCATGCCATGTTTCGTACATATGTCCACGGAAGGGCATTTGATAGCTTCAAGAGTGTTGGAAAACTCAAGTGCAGAAACAAATAGTGTGACTACCAGTCTATTATAGTAAATTTCTATATCCATTTTAAAAACTAAAAATATTGTGTCTCAACCTTACGTGTGGTACCATATTGTTTAGAAAACTGTAACTACTAACCTGGCAGCATAGAAGTCCGCAACAGGCACAACAGGTAGATCCTGAACTGCGCTCTTATCCACTCGTCCCCCGCCTTCCCACCCGACGCCGTCCAAGAACACGTCGTGCCTCTCCTCCGACACGTGCTTCACGATATAATCCGCGAATCTGAGGTCCTCCGTGCTCAAATGCAGGTATTTCCTCAGGTTCAAGTCCTGGCACTCGATCCTGTTCGCGTCTATGTCAACGAGGATGTCGTACAGCTGGCGCTTCTGCTTGAACAGGATGTTCGTGGCCCCCACCACGTAGCTACGAACGTTCACGTCCGTCAGCAGGTCCAAGTACGGCAGGGAGAGATAGGGCAGACATAGGGAGCCCTTCGTGAATATGGACAGGGGAAATCCGCATGACTGAGTGCTCAGGTGCGCCAGGTAGGCCATGTTGTTCTGCACGGTGTCGGAGATGGTGTCGGCGCTCGCCTCCCTGCGCAGGCTGTTGCTCTTCTCGCCGATGTTCGCCACATCGGAGTTGTCTTCTTTGGCTTGCACGTTCAAGGATTCCGTCAGTTCGACGGCCACCTCGGCGAGATTGTCGTTTGTTATTCCATTTCTGTTCGTGCTATTTTCTAGATCCTCGGCGTTCTTCGGGCTTATGGAATTTTTATTTATCTCCGGTTGGCTGGAGGTGTTTTCTGTGACTTTGTTGCCGTTACCGTTTATTAGCTCTCCGTTGGCGAACCTCTTATTTTTTACCGGGCTGAGGTCCTCGTCGGAGAACTCGGGCATTGGAGACATTGGCCTTGACAGCCTAAAATTATTAGAACGATAACAGTAACAATAAAATCACGTGACATGGCAAAAGTATGAAATAAGTCCACTGAGTACTGTCTAAATTCTCTAAAAGAAGGATTAAAAACAGTCTTATTATTGAACACTTAACGTTCAGAAAAAAAATAAGATCCCAGCATAATTTTATCAAGCTTTAGATATAGGAGTGTCCAAAGAGTATTTAGTCTTACATAAACCGATAATAAAACAATTTGGAAACAATTGGAAACACTGTTTAAATGAGGAAAGAAAAAAAATTAAAGAACTAAAACAGTGAACTTTTTAAAAACAGTAATATTTGATTTGCAACTTTTGTCGGAAAATCTGTGATTGACAAAATGATGACCTTTTATTTTATTTATGGCAATTTTGTTGCATTCAAACTGTTAAAGAAACTGTCATTACATAAAATGCCTTTTTGTGACCTTTTAACCAAGCTCCTACTTACCTAATACTGGCAGACTGACTGAGGCCGCACTCAATCATATCGGGAAATAGAGAAATGAGCGATAAGATCGTGGTGCATAGGGGGTGTACTGGAGACTTATAAAATATCACCCTCTTCTCCAGCAGCAGCAATTTAAACAGCAGAACTGCCTTATGTTTCCATTGTAGAATAAAGTCTCTTGCTGAAAGGCCTAAAATTTGTTTGGACCATTTAAAGAAGTTCAGAGGACCATATCAGAGAACGGGACCATATCAAAGAATTTCGTTTAATGTAATTTCATCACAAATTTGTGAAATAATGTGAAATAATAAAAGTCATACTGATATATTTTTTTGTTCTTTTAATAGGTGGTTTAAAAAAATTAACATTAACTTTTTTCATAAATGTACTTGAAGAAACAAGCCATTTTTAAATTGTGCATAATACTGTTTAAAAGCATGACTTATTGAGGGTTATTAATATTTATCAATGAAATTCAAGGAAAATTGATAACAATAACAGAATATTACACAGGTCGAGATAAAAGTGCTACAACACAATTTTGTTACTCATTGAAATGTTTTGATTATTCTCACATTAATACTTTTATCTCCATGATAAAGTCAGATTTGTTTATTATAATGTGTTTTATCGGAACTTTTAATAAATCAAGGTTTGAGCTCACTTCGGAAATTCAAGTGGTGGGTCTAAAATGATATCTGAACTGAAAATCCTCAAAAGTGACTGATGAATTATCATCGTACAAAGCAAGTCAGTTTCAATATTAGGGTATAGCACAATTGAACTTACCAACATACATTTGATTGAGTACATCACTCTGCTGTATCACAGCATTGAGATGATGGTATGTGTCTTCTAGAATGGATACCTTGCTAAAATCACCCTCGTCAAAGTAAGCGTGGGTTATAAGACACATTTTAACTTGTATCTGTCCGTACAAAGGAATCCTGCTTAGCACGCATACAGATTTCTGCACCGTGCCCCGCGTTATGTCCGAAGTACGATTTTTTATTTTCTAGAATGAACAACTTTCAATACCGCTTCTGCATAGAGGCGTACGATCTTACCTCTACTGGGATTTGGCGAAAACACGATATACCGTAAACAGTTTGTTTCGGGTTTGGTTAAGCTGGGCAGATGGAAGAACACGGTATCGTCATCGTAGTTGTGGGAACCGTCTGGTAAAGCAAGAGTCGGCAGATACTTCCAACCGGGCGGGCACTCGTTGGGGTGGCCCGGCACCAGGGGTGGAAAGGAATACTCCACCTAAAACGAAAACAACGTTTAGAAAAAAAACTGCTTATCTATGTAATTCACGGTTATTACCTGGCAACCCTTCTTGTGGTGGAATCCGATGACTAGAACGTACAGGATGGGGCCCTCCTTGTCATCCATGGCGCGTTAGTCTAGTTTTTCGCCGAAACATTAAAAGAAAAATCAAAGTTTTCCTCGTATTGACGTTTTGACAGATTGCGCGGAGCCATATTGAAATCGCCCCCCAAGTTGCGGATTTTATCGACTGAGAAGTAGGCATAATAATTTACGCGGCATTTGAACTACAATAGTAGAAGTACAGAGGCGTACCATAATTTATATCGACAGGATGTACAAGAATTGTATTTCTTTTTTTGAGCAAGCATAAAAATTAAATAATCTTTCCTTTTTTGTAAAAAAATCACATAATTAGTAACGAAAAATTTTGGAATCGAATAATGTACAATGAACAGGCCTAAATTGAAAATGTGGGGTTGGCTGCTGCCTGTCATACAAAATACATAAATGTTTTATACAGGGTCAGTCCGTGTTAACTTATAGCAAATTATACCGTAGGTATAGCTAAAAAAAATTCTATGTGCAAGAGATGGTAGAATGGAAGGAGAGGCGTTGTGGGATGGGCCACGTCTTGACCGTCATTATTTTTGCATTAGATTGGCATTAAGCACAACCCGACGTCGGATCGTCAGGATAACTGATCAGTATATACTAATGAATAGGCAACAGAATACACCTCGCCTTTTTCGACGGACTATTTCGGGATAACAGCGGCCATTTTGTAAGTTAGTTAGCAAAGCAGGTGGGGGCTTTTAAATGCTTTGTCGTTTAAAAGTGTAGGAATTCTTATCACGTACATAGTTTTTTATACCTCAGGTACCCACTTTTGATTTCCGACTTTGAAGGAAAAATATAAGCAACAATCAAATACATATATATTAAAAAAAGATACATACATCGTGATAAAATACAATTTTCATTTGCTCTAATACTGTATAAAACGATCTCCGTGGAAACCCATAAAAATGTATTTATTCAGAGGACCGGAAAATTGTAATTGTGTCGGTGCTGTTTTGCCAACGACAGCAAACACAGGAAATAGTTTTTACTTTGCGGGTTGACGTAGTATGTCAATACTGTAGATTCCTCACAGACGTTTGGCGTTGCGCAGGGTGACGACAGAGGCGATATGCTAATATCCGAGTGCTCCGATATTACCATCGTGTCGGGTAAATTTAGCAAACCAACCGTGCTCCTAACGTAATCCGCCACTCTGGCTCTGCAAGCGGGGTCCATCTCGAGAGCCGCTTCATCTTCAGACTTCACCTGCACTAACGGAGGGGTCAACTTGAACGCCAGCATCGTAGGATCGTTGTTCTGCAACGCAGTTAACTCCGACAGGCTGACGATCCGTTGCGTCTCGTCCTCATCTGTATCGATCACAATCAGAGCGTCGATCGTTAGTATCAGAGCTATCGCGCTGTACTCCGAATTATTCGTTATGCTAGTGGCTTCAGTGACGTAGAGCAACTGTGAATGCGATATCGAGTTGATCAGCTTCCAGTTGTACTTGAGGACCGAATTTAAGGCGTGGGATATCTTGTATATGCAGGGAGGGGACCTGGGTTCCGGTAAAGAGTTCCAGCCCGCGCCTTGGAGCAAACCTTGACCGGTCAGGGCAACCAGTTCGGCTGCTCCGCTCAACGGTTTCGTGAAGACTCCCACCAAGCCTAAGCCAACGCCGGCTGCTAGAGATCTAGGGGAGGCGCCCTCGGTCATTACAGATTGGAGGGGATGATGCGCTATTCCACCCACAGCTCCTAGGAGGCTTATACCCAGTCCCGTTAGGCCCTAGAATAAACCAGTATTCATATCCATACCCTAGTCAGGGGTTAGATGTACTTTTATATCAGTAACATGATTAGTGGTGACAGAAAATGACACAAAACAATAAAAAGTAAGGTTAGTTGTTCTTTATATAAGTTTTATATTGGTGCTTTCATTGTAATTTTTAAATTTCCCGCCGCGCATCAGTTCTGTCATCAGACATCTGTCACGTGACCACTGATCATGTGACAGATGTCAAAATCTCAGATATGCAGAGCAGCTCTGAATTATTTTTTTTACTAAAAATGTAATGAACATTATGGCGCATACTCTGTATCATTTAAGAAAGTGTTATTTTATGTTTGTGCTCTTTATCAGTCACTATCTACATTCTTTTACCTGCATGAATCCCTGTGCCAGTCCCTGAGGTCGCTGCCTCCTCTGTTCCTCCGTGCGCTTCAAGTGCTCCTCGTCCAAGGTGAGCCTGTCCAAGTTCCTGGCCACGCTAGAAGCCAGTTTCGTTACAGATTGCAAGGTGCCGGCCGTAACGTGCCTCATCAGTGAGGCAGAGCCTTGTGTTACGCCCTTCAAGAACGCCATGGGTCCCACCACCAAGCCCCTGTAGGGCAAGCTTACGAAATCCCTTAACCCAATACCCATGGCCCTCGCGAGTCCACCCGGGCTTCCCAGAAGTTCTAAGGAGCTTACGACCCAGCCCGCACCGAAAATCGCTCCCGATAGATAGTGCATGGTTAACGCGTGACCTAACCTAAAAAAAAAAAAACAGAATAGGTTTACTTTTTCTATGTAGGTGAAACCAAAAATACCTATAGGGTGTGGTGAAGAGCCTTCTCCTTTCAAACTTGCCGAACTGTAAAGGTGACTGGTCCAGGGCTATGTACAGTTTTATCGAACTGTGAACCGACAACAGTAGAGATAATGGAGCTATGGTGATGTTTCGTATGGTCAAGGGTTTTGCTAGGATGGCGCACTGCCAAGAAATTAGTTCCGGCACATTTACCTGCAAAAAAAAAAGTATATTCTACTGGTGATACATAGGTATTGCCATCTAATGTGCATATATTGGACTAGACGGTGTGTCTAACCAAGTTAGCTCCTTCAACTACAGGATGTCTTTCTCAAAGCACACTCTAAGAGCAAGCCTGTTAATCTCATGTTATTTAAAGTTTACTTTCAAACAATTCTAAGATGTTCTACTTACCAGTCCAGAGTTAAGGTTAAACTTGACCACAGGTCTATGTGCAGGCCATAAGACCAACTTGTTTGGTATAAATACATTCAAATATTCCACCAATCTCGTTATGTATACATCTTCGATGTAACAAGACAGGGGGTTGACAGTAATCTTAACATTTTTTTACTCCTGAAACATTTTTATTGTAGATACGTGAGAGATTCTTTGAAATATCTTACCTGTGATGCTTTTTTTGTTCGACTGATTCAGCCATGATTCTATCGTAAGTCCCACAATCAACAAGGCATTTTCATCTGCATTTTCTATCAGTGTCTCTATAGGAATGTTCAATGAAGAGAGCTTATTTGAGGGTTTACTATCCTGACCGACTAGAACTACGGGAAAGTCAAATGATTCCTTGGAATAACGCTGATTGTCCAGCTGTATGTCGGATATAGAAAGTTTCACATTCATATTCTGCCAAAAAAAAAGTTCCTATACATTTAAAATGCATATAATATTATACTTCTTACATACCTCGTTTTGTGTTGCGGTTAAAGCTATATTATCACACACTAAATTCAATAATTCCCACCTCTCGTTCCCCCTCTCCTCTAAATCCGACATCAGGATCACAGAAAAGGATTTTACGAACACATCAAATTTAACGTAGCTCCATTTGTCTCTCATCGGCACAGTGCTGACCAGTAAAGACTTACTCACGGACATCGCTACGGATGCATTTGTTTCAGACCAACCCCTCTTTGGTGGCAAACGTGGGGTTAAAGTGCCAACGTTTGCGTGCTCCGAGACCGTGGGTAATTTTTTGAAAATCCGATTGTGTCCAACTTGGGCTCACGAGCGTGTCCGAGTGAGAGCGAGACAACGTGTCGAAAGGGCAAGGTGTATTTAAGTCCTAGAATTTTAAACATATTGGTTCAGAAATAATAGATTTAATTCAGTAACAATAGCTTTGCCCTTGGCCGCGGTAGACAGAAGTGCAGTCTGTTATTGTTTGTTAGTATCTCTCATATCTCTCAGTTATGGTCGTTCTACCTTGTACTACGTTTGTTGTGCAATTTGCGGGCAAAGCTATGCTCGGTGTAATGTTCCCATGAACATTTGCTCATATAACAGGAAATGCAGGAAGCTGTAAATTCAAGCAAACTTACCGACTTGTCCTTAACTCTGGGCAAACTATTGATCTCGTGCATAGACAGACGCACCCTGATATCCTTTGCGCTTATTTCGACCTACAAAAAATGTACTTATTGTCCGGCCATCTTGTAGATTTCAAATTGAATTTACCTGACTGACAGATTCGATAATCAAAAAGGTAGTGCACGCGCTGTTTATAATCGTAAGCCTGATGTCCCCGTAATACGGAATTCTGATAAACTGTTCATTATCGTTTATTATGCTGATGGCGGACGACCACTGAAAATCGTTGAATTCACCTAAAAAAAGATGTTTGTTTTCCTTTTCTTTTCATAAAAACCCAAAAAAAAAAACAGATAGGCACTAAAAATTATGTTTTGTAAACAGTAGTCTTAAGATATTCCCACAAGAAAAAATCTAGGGGATTAAGATCTGGTGATCTTGCTGACCATTAAGATCTAACGACTTTCACCTCTCAATCGATTTGGAAACACTAGGGAAGGTACCAAAAGACATTAACACGGTAATATGGCGGTGCTCCATCTTGTTGGAACCATATTATTTATGTCTGCTGGTATTATTGGACTTCTTCTGTTGTTATATACAACTTTATTTATAAAAAACAATTGGCTTTGCTTTTTTTTGAACGCACGTTACATAAGTGATAAATGAGAGATTGTTTGATAGATACTCACTCTCTGGATCGCAGGCCAGGGCGACCTTCTCCGCGAAATTATTCTGCGGCAGCTCGGGGAATTTCTCGGACAGCATCGGCATCGTGTAGTACGCGCTGCCGTGCCCCCTCACTTTGCAGTGCCACCTGAAGTGCTGGGCCTCGACGGCGACCTTGCCCTCGCCCAGGGCCTGCGCGCAGAACAGCGTCGCTGCCGTCTTGTTCTCCAGGAACACCTGGGGCCTGGCGTCCTCGTGTATGCCGAGGAAGATCTGGCCCTTGTGCTCCTGGGAGGTCAGCACGACGGGCATGGGGTGGTTGTCTGACGTCACGCAAAAGGACTTCCTCAGAGGGGCCTTGTCGACGCGAATGGGGCACGACCAACCGAGTCTCGGTTGCACGCAGAAGGAGATGTAGAGGGCGTAGTCGCAGCAGCTATCACAGTTCTTGTTGATCGCGCACCACTGGATGATGGATATCCCGGAATTGCTAAAACAAATAGCATGTGACTGCCTATCCTAGATTTGAATACCTTGGATTACACATTCCGTGTACCAAATCATAATTCTCGCATAAAATCCGGGTCACTATGGACACACAGGACACAGCAGACAGACCGAAATTTCCTGTATGTCCATTTATTTACACTACAGGTCGATCCATTGTAAAGCATGTATTGCTGCTCAAAAAATCATTTAATTCTGACCAAGTGAAAATGATAATAGCGTGTAACATTCCACGGAATACAGTGAATCATCCCGAGTTTACACAATTTCTAGAAAACTGTGGAAATGGGAAATATAGTGACGTGAATGTGCCCGTGACATCCACCTTGAGACTACAATATTTGTTCATGATTTATGTTCTAAAATGTTCTAAATACTTGTTCATACATTTTTCCTTCAACAAATTAAAAAGTACTCCACTAAGTCTTACCTTTTGTGCAAATGTGGCGCTACCGTGAAACAGAACTTCTCCACGTTCTGGGGAAAACCGTACGTCTTCTCCCCCTCGGGCACTGCGAGGCACAACACCTGCATCTGCGTGGACATGTGATTCGACAGCACGTGAGTGGACGACACCTTCACCAGCCTTATTTCGTTCGATATGGTGCTCGTTATGGACACCATGGACAGAGAAGAATCGCGTTTCAGCGCCGTCTTTATGGAACCTTCCAACGGGATCGTACCGGTGATCTTAGGCATGTAGAACGTCTGACTCCAGTTGGATTTCGCGAGCTGTAGCGGGCCGGAGTAGTGACAGGTGCTGCCGCAGGTGCTGGACAGGCCCAGGTGGAAATTTTCCTTGGCAAATAAAAAAAAACTGATTGATATTACGCACAGAAAAACATATGTTACTGGTAAAAAAAAAGAGTAGGGTGCACATCGTTTCTTACCTCTAATTTGGGTGGGGCTACTATTCCATGATTCGGTATCCTACACAATTCAATTCCGTTGAGTAGTATCAGTACTGGAGTACCTAAAGTGTTCGCTATTAGACACCATGGTAGAAGTTCAACAAGCAGAGAACAGGAATACAGACAAGCATTTTGGTAACGGACCTAAAAGAATTAAAAAAGTGAAGTACGGTCAGGTTAGGTTATGTTACTTAGTTAACCTGAACATGCGTCAAAGGCTGGTCTTCCACCACCCAGTCAATATCATCCAGCTCGTCTCCAAAATACGGCCATTTCGATTCGCTAAATGTACTTAAAACGTCAAGAATTTCGTCAATGTCTTGCTTATCGCACTTCTTAAAGAATTTCTGCTGGTCTACCAGGCTGTAGTTAAGGGGAACGTAGGGATTTGCCGAAGAATCTATTTTACTAAAAGAAAATGCCAAAGAATTGAACTACACAATACGCGATACATCATCACTCATAGAAACTTAGGAGTTCTACAGAATATGTATTTTAGGTAATATGATAAGTTTACTCACTCTAATTTGAAAGTCAGCTGATGCGAGTGATCTATAGTTCCCGGACAGTACAGCTGTTGGACTTTGCCCCTTCCCTTGACCACGGCGTCCAGGTGAACTTTAAGAGTGGGCGTTTCGATGTGAACCTTGGCATCGATGGGCAGGTTCGATTTGACGGTGAACAGCGGCCACAGCACGGCCAGTATACGCTTAACCCTCTGCACATCCTGAGTAACGATCCTGCACCATATGCTGAGGAACTGGCCCCTTTCTTGAAGGGGAACTGACAAAAGTAACACATTTAGAATTTTTGATTTGTGTACAGTCGACGGAAAAAGTGATGAGAGGCGAGCAGAATTGCATGAATTACACCGCTCATCGTAACGTCCCGTCGCCGTGCCTTAGTTTGGCACATTGTTTTTATAGAGTTTGGGCTGTGTAATTCGGACTTGGCTGACAGGTTGTTCGGGTCTCTTTTAGATGCAGCGCTTTTATGTCTACTATAAGTTTATTGCACTATGTACCAATACTGCCCTCTAGAGACAGAAACGCGCCAGAATTCAAACAAATAATCTATACTTTAAACGACATATACATGGAACTATTATATATGAATCACAATTATATAAATTTATAAATACAAATTTCAATTTCAAAGCTGACCCGGAGAATAACGAAAGAAACCCGGAGCCCGGACATACTTCGTGGAAACCCGGAGTCTCCGGGTCATTTTCATGGAGGTGGCAACTCTATGCGACAACCTTGACAATTGAATAAGGTTATAAATTTAAGATTAAGAATAGAAATACGTTTTTTTTTGCTCGACCAGGTGTAATGACGTTTTTTTTTAATGGCTCATTACAATCACAGTATGTGTGTATTTATTAGCTTGAAAAAATGGATACTGAAGGTTGGATACCATAACCTAAAAGCTAACGTAACATTCTTACCTTTCACGAGCCACGGTTGTGAGCCGGTCACGTGCTCCCTCAACGGAATGTCTCCCGTCCACGCGGAGTCCAATCCGTAGAATCTCAACCTCAATATGTACTTCTTCTTGTTGTTCAAGAAAATCGACGGCGTATAACTCTTCCCTGCCACCACGTAAGTCGAGCTGGTCTTGAACTCCACCTCCCCTGTTCTCCTTGACCGCCTCAATGACTTTCAACTCGAAGTGTTCCGACAGCATGTTGCTCACCACGAGCTGCCCGGAAACGGTTATCTGCTTCTGCGTCGCTGACAGGGACTTCACGGAAATCAGCATGGTGAAGTTCTTCTCGGAGTTGAACTGGATGGTCTGTATGCCATCCTCGAAGACAGAAAATGACTTTGACCAGATCCACTCGTTCTCTTCTAACGCGACTTTGAGCTGCTGCTTCTTCTTCTGCGACCTCCAGCTGTACAGGTGGAACGACTTGGGCGGAAGTAGCACATCCTCGTCAGTTCCAGTTTGACCGAACCGGATGTTGACGTTCGTATTGTTGCATATCACGTAACGGCTCATTATGATGAAGTCTTGTTCGGTGATGTCGTGATTCTTGTAGTTCTGTTGCCATATTTGACTGCTCACCGCCAGGGTGTGCGCAACACTGGGCCCGAATTTTAACTGTACAGGTCTGGACAAGAACTTGAAATGCAAGCTATCTGAGATGCTGACTTCTAGCTTGAAGGTGAAGGGTTCCACCAGAGGCTGCTCGGAAAGGAACGCGTAGTCTAGGACGTTGCACTTGACGGCAGAACTAACTTCCGCCGCGATTACTTCAAAGTCCCAGCTGGAGAGGTAAGCAGTTAAGTTGTCCCAAGTCAGGGTCAGAAACTTCTGGGACTCCGGATATAACAAGTCGGAGGAGTAGGTCCTCAGTGTGTCCGGCAGCTTGTAAGCGCAACTCTTACTGAAATAACTGTACAAAGACACGTCGATTTTTGTGACATACAGAGCCGCAGTGACATTGGGCACAAGAGACTTGTTGAAATACGAATCTATTCTCATGCACGCGGCTAGAGCCCTGGGAGAAATCAGAACGTTGCTCGGCAGATCCTCTTTCTCGTTGATCATGGTTATGACGACCCTCCAGGTGGATGCGACAACTGGTTGCGGAGCACCCTCGGGAAGAACCAAGTGGCACACTTCGCTCTCCGATAAGTAGAATTGCGTAAATGGTAGGTAGCAATTCCTGCATTCCGACCAATATTCCAGGTGGCACAGTACCAAGAAATCGTCGTGAGAACCCAACGTAACCTTGTAGGGTACGGGGAACACCCTGACCTTCGTCAAAGCTCTAGGTTGGGGATAACGCCACGCCATTGCTGAGATTGTCTTGTTCCAAAATATTACCTGATAAGGCAGAGGTAGTTCGTCGGTATTCTCGGTGTTTGAGTCGACGAACTGGAAAGCCCCGGCTCTCAGATCGTCCTTGTAATGTTGGTCCTTTTCTATCGGTTTACTTGGTAGAGCATCCAAGTTTTTCGTGGGCTTGTCGTTAAATGGTAGCGTCGAGACAAACTCGTTGATCTCCTTGACAACTACCTCCACACACTTTAGCTGTTCAGGACCCACATCCAAGACTACACAGTCGCTTTCTGCGGTTATTTGAATCTGCGGGTCGCTGTCCAGGCTCTGCCAAGACTCCCAGAACAAGCAGACGTCGATCGATATCGTCCACGGATTCAGGAGCAACTTCTTGTAGTTATCCTTGACCACAGACAGGGTGAGACAGTGCAGATTGCACACGTTATTCAGCTTTTCTGGTCGACTCGTCAAGGTCAGATGACTCTTGAGCTTCTGTACGCTCAGGTTCACCTCGTGGTCCGTATCCGACTTCATGGAGAATATGATCTGGTTGAGCTTGACGGTTACGGAGTTTGTGCCGCGCAAGATATCCTTGATGTCTTGGAATTTGCTGTAAGTGTCGCCCGCCTTGGTTCTAGCGTAAAACGAAGGGATACTAGGCACCGAGTCTCTGGGTGCGTTCTTGGACATCAGCACCAGCTGCGTCTGGCTGCCCTTAAACGTCTCAAGGACTTTGTCCCTCACGGTTAAGAGGTAACCCCACTTTGAGGTGGCGCATAGAAATTTGGTCGGTTTGGATATCTCGATGTCCAGGTGGGCGTTTTTGCCTAGTCCCCTGGTGAACTTCATGGTGAAGAAAGCGGGTAAAATGCCGGTGTTAGGGTCCGGAACTCCGGAGCGTGTTTCCAACAGATTAATAGGAAAGTCATCTTCCGTCGGTATTTGGCCTAGAGGCGAATATTCTGGCCCACTTGTCTTGAGGTTCAGGTCGAAACATGATATTTGCACCCTTCTACTAAGCTGCTGCTTGGAGAGGAACGCGTTGGGTTGATTTATGCAGACGTAGAGTAGCGGAACGTATTTTTTGTGGGGTTCTCTTACATCATCCACACTTTCCTCGCCTGCCTCGTAGCCTAAATCGTCGTCCGGTAACTTGACCGTTTTCTTCCTCTTTCCTTTGTGCTTGGAGAAGCCCGCTTTGGCCACGTCCACTTGGTAGAGGGCCAGACCGATCTTCCCTCCCGTGAACAAAATATCGACGGGGACTGCGGTGTATATGGAGGGGACGGCGTTGGGCGGCCTGGGAAACACGGGCTGCTTCTCGGTTTCGTACAACGTCCTCATGGTGGAAGAGGTTCCCGGCGCTCTGGACGACAGCACGCTCTTCATGTCCGTGTCGATGCCGGAGTCTCGCGTGACGTCCTCCTCAATCTCGTACGGCGTTATCTCGAGATTAGAGTAGGGAAAGGTGAGTTTGGGCCGTTTCGTCAGGCCGTTATCGAGGACGAACGGCTCGAGCAACGACAAGAATTCCCCCAACAACGCGGACACCAGCTTGATCTGCTGCAGCGAGAGGTTGACGAATATATCTGACACGAAGTTGATCTCCATAGAGTGGCCGCATATGACGGTGATGTCCTTGTACACCATGGCGGGCGCGGCGACGACGGACACGTCGAACTTCTCCGTGATGTGCCAGAGGTTCAGGGCGGGGGCGGTGTTGGGCTGGCCCTGCTCCAGGTTGTTCCACTCGAGCGCGGGATTCTCGCTCATGCTGCGCAGGCTGGAAATTGCGCTCGCGGTGCGCGAGAACATGGAGTCTATGTCGTCCCAGGTGCCCGTGCTTACGGACAAGCCGATTATGTCCAGCTGGTATTGCCTGTCTTCCACTTCGCTTCCTGCGTTGAAATTCGGATACGTGATTAGATGGGACTAGACATAATCTGATAGGTCCGAGGTTGACAACTATCAGGTGTCCTCGCTTGTTTGGACGTAATGGTTTTACCATTAGACTGTGCTTTGGGGAGGGACCGAGTTGGTTGTTGGCAACTCTGTAAGTATATGTCTAATCCCTTCTAATCACACTAGATGGGCGATACCTTCTAGATAACCATAGATATAACCAGTTCAGAGCTACAGTTTTTGTCACTGTTCGTGCCAAAAACTGGTGCCCTCGAATGATTTACGAAATCATACGATGTTTAGTATACAGTAAGCGGCAGCCTAATGCGTACATAGCCGAATGAAGGGCAATTGATAATTTAACTTCTTTTATAAGTAGAGTAAACATGATGTGAGAACCATTTTATATTTGTAGGGCTGTTTGAGTTAAAATTTGAAATACCATTTTATATTTTATACTGGTCTAGTGCCTGATTAGAAAAGTGCGTTATTACGAGCGTATTGTAGAAGCACTACATACATTCATAAAAATAAAAATGGATATTTATCACATTGACGAAAAAGTTCAAATAATTAGATGACAGACGGTATGAGCGCGGCCGCCGACAACCGCGGAGATCCAGGACGGGGCAAGGAGAGTGCATTAGTGGGTGGAGCTTAGAGTGCACCATTGGTCCGTTCGTTCTGCCTTCGTTCGCTGTTGTCATATCAACAAAATATTCCTATTAAATATTTTAAAATTGTTTCACAGCTGTTTAAAGCAATATTAACTGTTTAAAATTAGTTCACAGTAGTTGGGCTGAAAAAAGATAACAGTAAACTTTATTATACAATACAAATTCAATACAATGCAACAGTCTGAAAATTTAATTGGCTTATATTAATTGATCGTACATCAATGCATTTTGTAAATATTGGGTTTTTATAAAGGTAATAACATTTCTGGTAAGATCCCCTCTTAGCTTTCTGTACAACCGAGCCCCCCCCCGGCCCAAGTAAATTCGCCTAACTATGACATAAAAATGTATCATTTAATATGTATTTAATATCCACCTATGGACGCATTAGGGTGCCGCTTACTGTATAGGAGTTTTTGAGTCACTGAATCTATTCCAAAGTTTTTTTTTGGATCTACCACCAATGAAGGATGAAATTTTTAGTTTTTTTTTTTTTTAAATTCTTTACCAGACTTTCACATTTTGTACACAAGGCGGTATAATTTAATATGTATTTAATATCCACCTATGGACGCATTAGGGTGCCGCTTACTGTATAGGAGTTTCTTGAGTCACTGAATCTATTCCAAAGTTTTTTTTTTGGATCTACCACCAATGAAGGATGAAATTTTTAGTTTTTTTTTTTTTTTAAATTCTTTACCAGACTTTCACATTTTGTACACAAGGGTTTTTTGTGTCTTTAATTCAATTGCTTGGGGGTCAAAATTAGGGGTTGGGATGAAATTACGAGTTTTTTTCAATTTTACTTCAAGCCATTCCACATATCATATACAGGGGTTTTTTGTGTCTCTAATTTGAGTTTTTTTTTTTATGTACTCGAAGGATGGAAAATTGGGTGCGGCTCATGTGAAACTTTCAATTTTTTCAACTATAACAATTTTTAGTTTTTTTACCCCCGTATTGGATACACCATTTCGGATTTTCAAAATCTGCTTTCAGATTTATTAACAATGACCTCATAAATCCCTAATTTTCGTCCGCCATTTTGAATTTTCACAATTTGATCCCAGACTCGCAATGAGGATCTAAAAATCTCCTACGTGCAGTGTTTCTAAAATTCCGAAAACATTTGAATTTTCGACCGCCATTTTGGATCGGCCATCTTGAAATGTAAAATCTGATTCCGGATTCAGCAACTCCAAAAACTGTGATCAGCAACCCCGAAACACATTTATCAAAACAATTTCTGGTCCAGATTCAAATATGTAAAACAATTTTGCTCCAGACTATGGAGTTAAAGACGCCATATTTGGTCCGCCATATTGAATATTATAATTATGATGCTAGATATGGATTCAGTGCCCCAAAAAACTATTGTATATAAAGGAAAATTAGGAAAGTAATTCTATTTGATCATATACGATGCAATACCTGAATTGGAACTTTTTTTTAATCATATATGATACAATGCCAGTG
Organism: Aromia moschata; assembly: GCA_029963805.1. Lineage (NCBI taxonomy): Eukaryota > Metazoa > Arthropoda > Insecta > Coleoptera > Cerambycidae > Aromia > Aromia moschata. The sequence continues at coordinate 801,061 of JAPWTK010000143.1, read as the reverse complement.
AACCGGTTAAAAATCGAAGACTCAACGTCCCATCGCTCACCTGGTATATTCAAGATCCGCGCGTGCGCCGCCTGTTCGTAGATGTCCGGCCTGATGGGGCTCCTACATATCGGATTGACCGCCGTGGGGGCTCAGGCAGATCTTCTGCACCTGGAACACCACGACGTCCTGCAGGGCGCCCCGTGCCGCCCAGCTCGACGGACGGCAGCACCACCCTGATGTCCTGGCAGTCCAGGTACGCCAGGGGCAACGCCTGGTTGTTAAGGCCCGAAGACAAGGCGCCGCCGCCGGAGCTCTTCGTCTCGACGTCGTCCCTCGGCGGCAGCTGCAGCAGCGGCATCATCACCAAGTAGAAGCTCCTGAGCGTCTTGAGCGAGATGAGGAAGTCGATCGGCTGCACGTTGACCACGATCTCGGTGATGTAGCGCGACTGTGAGATCAACTGCGCGCCGGACGCCTCGGGCTTCTTGTCCTTCTGTCTCTTTTGGACCGCGCCCCACAGCGTGTGCGTGTGCTGGCAGCTGGCCCGGGTCACGGTGACGCTCACGAAGCCGCTGTCCTCGTGCCGTTGGCCGGCGGCGATGTCCTCCCTCAGCCTCATCACGATGCCCGAGAAGGGACCCGGGGCCCACTTCGAGGTCGGCGTGGCTCTAAACGAAATCGTACAGTTGGTAGCCACTTGGACATTTATGCAGTTTAAAATCAAACTAATCGGGACTAAGTTGTTCGGATAACCAAGAATTCAACGATTTGTGAACCATCCTCAAACATTGACAGTCAGAACCTTCCACACTTACCTCCTAAAATGCTGTATGGACACGGATCCGACCTTGCTCTTTATCTTCAGGTACACGCTCTGGAAATCCAACGAACTAACGATGTCCTCCGCGTCGACGACCAACTTCATGCTCGGCTGCAGCGACTCCAGGTCTTCGTCCACGGCGTCCTTGTACTCGTTGGACAGCAGCTCCACCGTGAAGCGGGTTATGGTCCACTGCACCCAGGCCGTCAACTTAACGCTGTCGCTGTCGGCGCCTTCCTGAGCGATATTACTCGTCGGCGGGGTCTTCTCGCTGGTCGAATCGAGGGTGTTCTCTCTTACGACTGTCGGAGAGAGGGTGGTGCTGCTCTTCGCGACCATAGGGGGCACCAAGTCGGGAGTTTTCGGGGGTTACTTTCGGCTTTTCCGGTAGCAAGTTCGTGGCTACCTCCATGAGGCCGTACAAGATGCTGGCGAAGAGATATACCTGTATCTCGGAGGTGGAGATCACTATGGGCGTCATGTCTATGTGCACGCATATGCCCAAATACCCTATATCGGACTTGCTGCTGCCGGGGCTGCTGACGGAAGCATCGCTTTCCTCTTTTGGATTCCACCTTCGTCGGTCGAGTCGACAGGCCTACGGTGGCGCTCAGAGATACCGGCTTCAGGAAGATCAGCTTGTTCCCGTACTGGATGGTGTAACAGCTGAGCTCGGAGATGGACATCGTCCAAGGGAAGCTGGACCTGTCCGGCGACCATATGCTCTCCGGTAGCGTGATGGGGAGGCTCTTGATGTACTTAGTGACGGTTTGCCTCTGAGCACTGCGCACGTTGGCGAAAGGCAATGTTATGACCATTATATCGGGAGGGTTGTCCTTGTTTACCGCCGCGTCCACGGCCTCCTGGATACCTGACAAATTGAGGTTAGAATTAACAATACATCTGCGTTCAATGTACTGCAAAAAAAATTAAACACGAAGAAAATTAAACATGGTGATCATAACAGAACAAAGAGCTTTTTGTTTTGTTGATTTGGATTTTATGGCGGCGAGGTTTGCCTTTTCGGCGTACATCCGCATAACCCCGATACACTCACACTGTAACACCCATTAGCCTAGGAAATTTAGATAATTTTTTCAAAAAATTTCTCAAGCGTTAAAAGAAAATTGATAACTAGGTAAAAAATAGTGCAAATTGAGTGCGCTAGTTTTGGATCAAATCGGTTTGTAGGAACATAACCAAAAATATTTATAAACGTGTGAAAAACCGGTTTTTTCACTTTTTTATGTACCAAAAAAAAAATTGTTGCAGAAAAACAAAGAATAGCAAGTTATAGCGCTTAAAAAAGACGAAGAAAATCAGTTTTTAAAAATTAAGATCGGTTCACTTAATTATAAAGTGATATTTTTTGTTTTTCTAAAATAATTTTTTTTGGTACTTAAAAAGTGAAAAAAACCGGTTTTTTCACATGTTTATGAATTTTTTTGGTTATGTTCCTACAAACTGATTTGATCCAAAACTAGTGCACTCAAATTGCACTATTTTTTACCTGTTTATCAATGTTTTTTTAACGCTTGAGAATTTTTTTGACAAATTGGACCTATTTTGGCCATCTTTCCTAGGCTACATGTCCTAACAGAGTTGCCAAGTCCGTTAGGCGGAACTCGAACCCACTGCTACCACCTACTAGATGCCTCTGCCTGACAAACTTTTCAGAGCAGATAGGGTCACCCATCCGAAACACTACCCGAATCAGCAGTGCTAGACTCGCATTATCGTAGTTTAGCGTTCAAACAAATTACCATATGTTGCTCTTAACAAATTACCACATGCTGCTTTTCAGCTTCAAATACCGTTTCAGTGTTTAAGCCAGCAAATAAATCCTGTGGAATCTGCAATACAACCCTGAAATGCGACCTGCATACGCACGCTCATCGTCCAAGCTCAGTCCAAGAATTGTGACCCAACGAATTGCAGCGAATGCTGTTTTCAGTGTGGTTTATGGGTAATTTGCAGAATAATGAAAACGTACTTGAAAAAACCTTTTTTACCGATGACGCATGGTTTTACTTCTCTGGTTATTTTAATTATCAACAGATGGGAGTGCAGAGCTCTGAATATTTTAAAAACATAATATTTTAGACAATTTTGTTAATGTATACGATGATGAAGAGATGCGACAAGGCTACTTCCAGCAGGATGGCCTACCAATTCACTTAACTCCTGATGATTTAATTTTTTTGGAGGAATTCTTCGAAGACCTAATACGATACCTTGGGAGCCGACAGCAGAGAGAGACACCAAGGGGAAATAGATCGTGCACTGCGAGATATCCCCGCACAGCAGCATCCCCTTCCAGACGTCGAACCAGTCTTTCAGGATGTTGTAGATCCTTTCTTGCAGGTCGATGCCGTCCTCCTTGGAGGACACCTGCACGCGCTGGGCGATCTGAAGCGGCTCTCTGTCGGAACTGCTGTGTATCGACTCTATTTGACTGCTCATCCGGCGCGGGGTCTCGATGGCGCTGCCGCTCGCTTCGGAGATGTTTTTTATTTTGTGCGCGTTGGGATCTGGGAAAAATTTAAAACCTATATAACCGATCCGTGCTGGGTATTTTTAGTCTTACCGAAACTGTCGGACCTGGGAACCACCTGTCTAGGTTTGTACAGCAGCCACCTGCAGAGAAGAGGGTCGATGCAGATCCGTATTTCTTGTAAGTTGAACAGGAGTATCGGAGGATGCTTCTGCAGATTTGGATCGAGGGGGTACTGAAGTGTAGCGGTGAACAGAGGCGCATCTTCGGTGTTTCTACAAACAGAAGGTTATGTCTAAAGGTAACGTATAAAAGTTATATCGTGTCTATAGTACCCAGAACCTCGACGACCTGGTTTTTCCGCCGGTTTCGGTTCTGGTCCAGATATGAATAGCACCTGCTGGATGTCTTTCGTGTTAAAATTCGTCGCGAAATCCCTCCTATTCTTGTGACATGGGGTGCACACGTCACTTCTTGCCGGTTTAACGTTTACCGGCTCAGAGATAAACGCCTTTATCGATCCCAAGCTAGCGTCTATGGACACCGTTGCGTTCGTTTCAACCTTGCGGAAACGAATTCCCTCAATGCACAACTCCATATATGGCAATCCTGTGAAAATGGGGATATATACATCAAAAGAAAGTAAAGGCTTTAAGTGAGGCTCGAAGGACCAATACTTAATTGGTCCTTCGAGCCTCACTTAATCAATATTCACCATAGAACGTAGGACTTTTTAAATCTCTACATGGCATGTCGATTTGTTTTAAACTGTCAATATTAAGCGGAACTGCCAAGGTATTTCCAACTTACCAACGTCTTTGGCAGCGTCTGAGAGCAAGGAAGTGCTCTGCATGGTCCTAGCAGCGTTTTCAACATCCAACTTCATCATTTTGTCTATGATACAAGTGATCACCATCATCTTGGCGTTTGTTCCATTCAAAGTAACGCTTTCCGATTCAAACGTTACTTCCACGTGAGGAATATTGGGATTTGTCCAATACTGGGGCTTGAGAATCGTCTTGCACGAGTAGGAGAAGCTAGAGGGCGTCAGAATAGTAGTGTGTCTTTGCGGATTGAGTATCAGTCGACTGCACAGCCCGAGGACTTTGATGTTCTGCTACGAGAAACACGCGTCGAATAGTTTTTTGGGGGGTCGGGTAACTGACAGGTTGTGTGCACCAGCCGGTTGACGTACATTGGATTATTTATGGTTATGTCCAAGAATTGGCACTCTATCGTGATTTTTGGCAAGTCGATGGATGACTGGGGGTACGCCGATTCGGGTAACTTCTGAAATTGCAAAAGCACTCGGATTGACATATATTTTAGATAGTTTTTAACATGATAGGAGTTCGAATTTTTATTAATGATAATTTCGATGCTAAAATATAACACAGCTTGGTAGCCAGCTAGATTACATTGAGAGCAAGTACGCACCTTCCTCTTCCGGAATAAGTTGCCCTTTGCAGGCTGAAAATAGGGATGGTCCATGAGGTCCAGCTCTATGATGGGCGCGAAAAACGTTATCCTTATAGTCCTGCTCGGTATGAATTCGTTGAGGGCGTCGAAATCCTCTTCCGAGGGCGGCAGCAACTCTTGCAGCGACAAGTCGGACTTTAAGGTGTAGTACGGGGGGTAGTCGTAATAGGAAGCCGCCACTCGCAAGGTGCTGATCCGGTGGAAGAAACCGGAACAGAGGCGCAGCCTGAAGGGGCCAAGCACATCCTCAGGCTCGATGTCTCTGCTAGATTGCTAAAGCGAAACATATTGTCTACAGATTAACTTGTAATTTAAAATGTTTAGCAGCGACAATGTAAGGAAATTTAAATTTCTTCCGTCATTTTACAAAAATCGAAATCGTGACTCAATTCCGGCGTCCTTGAAAAGTTTAGAGTGACTGAATAGGGCGCTAAAAACGTAGGTACTCACGTCAGCCATGTTGGGTCCAGCTTTCATTCTCAGCCATATGTTTACAATGGCTACATCTTTTTCAAATTAATATTATCCATTTTTTAATTGTGAAACGCGTGGAAAACGTGATGTAATTACAGGTTTACTCGCCGAATTTCCATTTTGTATAACTTGTTTTGTATAACAATGCATTGTTTTCATACCGTTGCCGAATTGAGAAATGTCCATACAATGTGTCAAAATTATGGTGACATTTGGAGTATCATTACGTGGTAAGTAATTTTAATCGATCCCAACAAGTGATGGTTTCCGAAAAGGAGTGGAAAATTTGATAATATTGATGAAAATGTGTACTCAAGAGTTCGTATATAGTGATTTTGTGTATTTCGACCGTCATCCTGAATCCACCATTTTGAATTATAAAAAATTTAAATCAAACACGTAGTCAAATTGTTGACGTATATTTCTCCATTATTTCTATCATTTCTCCATTATAAGTTGACATTCGAATCCGATATCTTGAATCCGCCATTTTGAATCCACCATTTTGAATTGTAGAAGTCTGATTCACAATTACTAATCCCAAATCACTCCTCTACATACTTTTGTTATTATAATGATTTTTTTTTTCGTTTCACCACCTGCTAACTTATGAATCCACCATTTTGAATTTCAAAAGTCTAATAACAGATTCATGAATAGCGATGTCAAAGCTTACTAGGGCTTTTTTTTTCCTATTTTTTCCGATCATTTAAGTCAGATAATTGCATTTTTTTAAAGTGGAAAAATTTTATATTAGCATCACTCCTCCTGACGGAAAACTCCAATATACTGGCCTGACCCATGATCAACAGATACATTTTTTTTTTGCATTTTCTTAGAGGCCCAAATTTAAGCCCATCTTCTAAAAAAAAAAAAAAAAAACTGGACGTTTTTCCACGAAACACCCGAACTACTACACTTTTCTCGACGCGTTTCGCCAACCAAGTTGGCATCTTCAGGAGAAGATTAAAACTTTTTAAGATTAAACCAGTTTTAATCTTCTCCTGAAGATGCCAACTTGGTTGGCGAAACGCGCGTCGAGAAAAGTGTAGTACATGGTTCGGTGTTTCGTGGGAAAACGTCCAGTTTTTTGTTTCTATGCCGAAGGTTCCAGTACCCACTCCACCATCTTCTAAAGGTTAAACATATTTTTCACTCTTTTGCCTCATTATTTCTGTTACCTGTACTCGTAATCGCTGCCCAATTCGGACAATATGTCGCTGGACACATCGCTGGGCACCTCCATTTGATACACGTAATCGTAGGAAAAGGCCGGAGTCCTCTCTAGCAAGACAGACTCCGTGTTCGTCGTCATGTGGTAGTCCCACGAAGTGTTGTAGTTCCTCCTCTGCCCCTTGTTTTCTACGGCCTCGGCGTCAAAAAGAGAATCAGCCTTGTGCGATGTTGAAGAAGAGCCTAAAAGACGCCAATAACAATGAGAAATAAGCCCGTAGAACAAGGTTACCAAGATGCAAATGTCTATTGTACCTCCTAAACAGTACCAAACACTATGAGAATATTCTGTTGATGTAAAATATTCTAAATATTCTAAACAATTCAAAATGTACTCCAGGAATACACTTATAATGTTTATTTAGGTATTCACTTTAAATATTCCTCAAACACAATCTTTCTTTATTCACAGATAGCTCAGTTGCACATGTCACTTCTGGTGCGGTGCGGCGGTTTGAGATTTGGTATGCGTTTCTTTATCATTATTAAGATTCTGTCGTTTAATCATATAAAAGAAAAATCGGATATTCCAAAAAGTACATTCCTAGCTCACTTTCAAAGTGTTTCTCAAATTCAAAATTCCTATTTGTTGATATCGTATCTCTAACCTAATTTTAAGTAGTGAATTGGCGCCAGATCCTCGTTTATCTCCGCGTGGGCACAGCTGCAAGGACCGACTGGCAACAGGAGGGCCTGGCTCACCCCTCCGGAGGCATTGAACCATTTCAGGCCGTGTATAATCGTTTCCGAGTAGATCCCTTGCAACTGCAGAGTCAACATTGGGTTGTACCGCAATTTTTTTGGGAGTAATAACCGCTACCGTCCGATCTGGCTTCCGATACCTGAACAAGCAAATATAATCCAATTTTAAAGACATAAATTAATAACTTAACCTCAATTACCGATTAAACACAAGATTTTCAAGATCGGGAGAATTTGGATATACATACCTTAAATGTGATGGACAAGTTATCGACGTAAAAGCCAAAATGTAAGGTGTGTCCAGACTGACTCTGGAGCTGTTCGGTGTTCCACTCTTCGTCCCATGGGGCTGGCAGGACCGACGTGACGTAAGACCACGCCCAGCCAGTCCATGACTCTATGTTTTCGGGATTATCTAGACAGAATAAAGCCTTATAACTAAAAACATAAATCAGCTTCATCAGTACCCGGCAAAAGTCTGACGTAATACGCAATTGTTTCTATGAAAATAAAGTAGGTTGGCACAGAGAGAAAACAAAAGAACCAAAAAATATAAGGTCACTAGAATGTGCCAAAACAAAGGCACAGACAACTTTTTTGTTTAAAACGGTTTTCTATAAAACAAATAGACATCCAAAAAAAAACGTCATCAACTCTGGCTATGAGCGAGAGATGGAAATAGCGGTCATGTCTAAGCTTATCGGTTATGTCAAACTTTTGACAAGTGACAATTTGTAAAATAAACAATGGCTGTCGTATGATGTGTCAGTCTTGACAGGTAAATAAGGTTCTGAATTTGATTAAGAATAGAAATACGTCTTTTTTTTTTTCGGCCAACTTTGATGACGTTTTTTTTTTGGATGGCTCATTAGTTAAAAATACAGGAGTTGCTCTCGACTTTTGTCGGACACTGTATATTGCATATTTTTATTTTTCAATCGATAATATTAATCTAATTTATTAAAAACAAAACAATTTAGTTGTTAACCACATATTGAGAATTTGTAGAACATTTTTCTAAATGACATGACTTTTGATTGATTTTTGATTGGACAAAATGTTTATTAGAAGATAGTACCTCGTAATTCAGGGGGTACATTAGCGCTATCAGCTGACATGTTTCTTTCTGGTCTAAGTTGTCTCTGTTGAAAGGCGTATAGGAGCATTATTAACCTTACAAACATTGGTACCTGCTGTTCTGTCATGCTGAACTCCATACTAAAAACAAAAAAAACATGTTGAAAGCCCTACAGACGATATTATACATATATATTAATGATACCGATTACTAGCATTTTTTTTACAAGATTATTTGTTTTCACCTGTACAGAGTGCTTCTAAAAAAAAGGAAAATTCTAAACGAGGATAAAAAATAGTTGATACTGAAATTTACATTTTTGATGTTCACTCTCAGCTTATATAATTGAAAAAAAAATGTCAATGGGGTTACTTTAAATTTTGTACGTTCGGTAAATGATATTCGGTGAATGAAAAAAAATGGCAATTTCCTTACTTGTTACATAAAATGTCCAGTCTGGTGGTGGAGGCCCTGTTCGCGGTTGCGGAATGGTAGTGCCTCAAAAGGTGCATCGTCATCGAGCAACGGTACAGCATGGGTTCTAAGTACACTTCTATTTTTCCCGAAGCATTCCGTTTGTCCAGGCACAGGGTCAAATCGTTGACCGTTATGACCTTCCTCAGGATGACCTGGGCTGGGGAAAGATCTAAAATTTAGTGATAAGAAATGGTTTTTATGCACAATCGGGATCTAAAAGAGATTATTAGTGTATTCATATTTTAGATTGGTCTCTTAATGTACCAGGTAGTTAAAAAAAAATATATTCACGACATTTATTGTTTTTACGTTCTAAGTTCCAAGAAAAACTTTTATTATAAACTGTCGATATTTATTGAAATATTTTTTAAAAATATGTCTATACTAATTTTCTTTGAAAATTGTCATTCTTCTTCCAGTATCAATCTCAGTACAATTTAAAAATTGTTTAATTTGGAAGCTAATGCCATCTAACGAGCCATCTAAAAAAAGTCATCAAAGTTGGACGAGCAAAAAAAACATATTTCTATTCGTAATCGAGTTTATAACCTTATTTAATTGTCAAGGCTGTCACATCAAATGACAGCCATTGTTTACTTTACAAATTGTGACAGTCACTTGTCAAAAGTTTGACATAACTGAAAAGCTTCGACATGACCGCTATTTCCATCTCTCTCGTTCATAGCCAGAGTTGACGTTTTTTTGGATGTCTCTTTACAATTGACAACAGAAGTAAATTATTATTTTATTCACGTTCCTTGAAATCCTTTAGAAATCCCTTACGTGTGTAGTAGGTAAAAAAATTTGGGCATCCATTTTTTTAGACACATTTAGACATTTGAGCATCCACAAATTATTAGAATTTAAGCAACATTAAAAAAGTAACTACCCAAATACTTTTTTTAACGGCTGTAGCGTAACGTAGTATTATTAAAACTCAGATAAAAATGAAAAAAGTTAAGACCAAAACCAATTATTAGAATAAAATGAACACAAAAAAATCTTTACCTGTATATGCTGGCTCCCATTTCTCATTGGCAGACTCGAATTTTAAATGCTTAACGTTTATCGATAAAACTATATCCTCCTCCACATATTTTAATATCACATTATTGCAGTATATCCTTATATTACTCACTATTTTATTTATAAGTAGTTGCACATAACCCGGTGGGGCTTCAACGTCTTTCCTAAAAAAAATAACGTTACAAATTTAACAATACATTTTTTTTCGTCTACCACTCTTACTCTTACCCATGATTCGTGGGTTTCTTTTGTTTTTCTTTGGCCTGTGCCGCGTCGACCCTGGCAGCAGAGTCTTTTCCCTTCAGATTTAATATACATTCTAAAAACAATTAATCGTATTAAATAATTTAAAAGCAGACTTTAAACATACCTATTGTATTTATAGTAATAGTGATAGGTTCGGACGCAAGTTTCGTCCAGGGTACGTGGATCAACAGTTCCCTGATGCTCCCTGACACAAAACTGAACGGCAATTGTAACTCCTGCTCTAAAACTTGCAGGTTTAACTCCAAATTGTGGAAAGACGCATCGCCACCCCATAACGAGACCTTGAACATGAACATGATTGAATTTGTTAAAAAATAAATATTCTGCTTACCTGGGAGTCCTCGGGCCTAAAATTATTTATATATCTGTCCACGTAACTCAGCAGAATTGGGGTAATATAGGATTCCAACTTGAACATTTTCTAATATTCTCATTTGGAGTAAAAATTTAACCTGTAGTTTAATTTTGATGTAAATAAACAAAAAAATATAGGTTAAAACCCTAAAACTCACGGACTAGGCATTTTTTTCTTATGATATTGATTGTCTCTTGAAAAAAATCTACGATTATCTTATCGGCAAGTCGCGGTTCGTTGGCATATTTAGCAATAATTAATAAAGGCCAGCAAAACAGCAAAAAAACATATGATTTTTAAACGTCTGATTTAATCGTTGCCAACAAAATATCCAACTCCCCCACGTCAACTTGTTCCCCCTCCATTCGAAATTTTTCCTCGTTATGTTGGCACAACGGAAATATGTCAGTTTTACAAAATGGCGAATGTGCGTGACAGCGATACGTCTTTGTGGCTTCACAATAAACTCGGAATTTCGAACGATTCTTGGACTGGAGGCTCAATATGTTCCCAATTGAACGTCGAAGTGTTGAGGAATATAAAGGACTGTTTTCCAGACCTGCAGACCCAGGTCAAACTGAAATTGTTATTAAGTTTTTTCCACATCCCGCGCAGAAACCTGGAAGAGGAAGAGGTATGTTTATGCCCGACGGGAAACATAAACAAACGTCGTCTCTTTCTTTCTTAACTGACTGCCGATTTGTTATGAGACGAACGTATGCCGAAAATGATTTTGCAATGTGCTGTGAATATTCTGATTTTTAGTGGAAATCTGAACTGGAGCAGATTCTGGATGTGGCGGTGGCGGATTCGGAATTGTGGGTCGCTATGTTGGCGGACGCCCTGAAGACTTACCCTTCCAGCGGTTCGTTGAACACGGAGATCTCTGATGTGGACGAGGTCCGGCCAATTTTCACAGATTTAGTCACGGACTTGAGGAAACTCGTAAGGAAACAGAACGACCACACGATGCTGCCGATGGAATGCCACTACTTGAATAAGGCAGCCTTAATTTCGGTCGTAAGTATGATCGCACTCTATAATGGATAAAGAATAACCGTTTAAAACCAGTTTATCTCAAAAAAAAATATTTCAGGTGGGTCATAAACCTGAGCCCCTCAAACACTTCACGATAAAAAAGAAGCCGAAGTCTGCGCTACTTGAGCAGATCTCTTGCAAAAGTCGTCAGACGCCGCTTCTAATCTTAACAAAAAGTCGTGCGCCCCAGTTATTCCGGTCCGTTCCAGGGGAATGCCGAGAAAAATGACGGATACCAGTAAGTATGGTATGATCGCTTCGCTTTTTTTTTTATCTAACGCTTACGCTTTACTTGCACTAACCCTCGAAGGCATGCCATTTTACAGGGTGTTTTACAAGTTGATTTATGTTAAGTTTGAAGGTTATAATATACAGGGTGAGTCTTAAGTATTGATGCATAGTGAAACGGACATACATTATGTACAAAAAGTACCCAGAAGTTTGGATTTAAATGAATCGCTTAAAAGGAATCGGTAGAATGTTTTTTTTTATGTTGGTAGCCCCTTCCTTAATTACCAAGCCTGTTTAGAGCGTGATCTTTCACTCAGTGTGTTTACAGCAGCTGTTAGTCATTGTGTGCTCGGCGAATTTTGGAAATATAGTGGAACAACGCGTTCGTTTAAAATTTTGTGCCGCAAACGAAATTTCGTGTGCCGATTCATTGAAAATGTTAAATAAGGGCTTTGGTGATTTGTGTATGTCCAAACCACAGGCTTACGAGTGGTATAAGGAGTTCAAAGCGGGCCCTAATATCGTCGAAGATTTGTCACGCTCCAGTCAGCCATTGACCTCTATGACAGCCGATAACATCGACAAAATCAAAACATTAGTGCTTGAAAATCGCCATATGAGTGTTAGAGAGTTGGCTCAAAAGTGTAACATATCGACAATGTTAGCTCATGGCATTTTGAGTGATATTTTGGGTATGAAACGCGTCGCTGCGAGACTGGTTCGAAAGAGCTGAATGTTCTGCAGAAAGAACATCGGAAGCAGGTTGCTCTTGACATGGTTTCCAGAGCCGATAGTGAACCAAACTTCATGAAACGCATCATAACTGGAGACGAAACATGGGTCTACGAATACGACATGCAATCAAGTCGTCAATCATCGGAATGGTGCTATGATGAGCTGAACCCGAAAAAACCGCGCCAAAGTCGGTAGAAAGTGAAGGTGATGCTGATTGTTTTTTTTTTTTTTTTTGCACGACGACAACGCGCCATCTCATCAAGCTACGATTGTGACTGAATATAAGGCCAAAAACTCAATAAATACGATCGACCAACCACCGTATTCACCGGATATGGCTCCGTGTGATTTTTTTTATTTCCAAAACTAAAATTGCCACTACAGGGTCGTTGCTTTGAAACGATAGAGGCCATCAAACAAAATTCGCTGAAGGAGATGAAGGCGATACCTTCGGCAGCCTATGAGCGGTATATGGAGGAGTGGGTTAAACGTTGGCATGGCTGTATTGCACTCGATGGAGCCTACTTTGAAGGAGACAAAATAAATTTTGATGAATAAATAACGATTTATGTGCTTTTTTTTTCAATTTTTGGGAAGTTGTATGCAGAATGGCAAGATTCTTTGTTGTTTCTTCAACCGAAGAAGATCTCCAAATCTTGAATTTCGTGCCAATTTCTCTATTCGGAAATAATGGAGAATAATTGAAAACTAAATTAAAACTTTATACACCCTGTATCTCTTAAATTTGCGACATTGGTATGAGGCATGTTGAACTCATAATAACGAGTCACTTTAAAAAAAAGTCATCAAAGTTGGCTAAGCAAAAAAGTCTTGTCTAATTGAACTGTCAACGCTGTCACGTCATGTGACATCCATCATTTATTTTACAATTTTGACAGCTACTTGTCAGAAGTTTGAGAGCAACAAAGTTTCGCTTTGCTTGGATGGCTCTTTATTTTGATGTCTAATATCTTCAGTTTAGAGATTGCCGTTTCTTAATGAATCACCCTGTATATAAGATACTGCACGAGCATAATATTTCGCATGATATAATTTTTGTGAATGTATATTTAAAACTGGCGCGGATCAATTTCTAAGACGGAGTTTGAAAATTTCAGCTCCGTTGAAGGGTATCCCCAGCAGAGTCCCGACGTCAGGTTTTCGGTCTGGTGTATTGAACAGTAATATAAGTAATAGACCCCCGTTGTCGCGACCGCCTGCTGGAAGGAAAGAAGGCGGCGTTAAATTGTTGGACATCGCCGACCAACCGTTGGGATATGCAGCCGCTAAAAAAAGGAAACGGATGCAAGGTACGTGAGCAGCTACAGTGATTAATAATACCCTACAGTGTTACTCAATCATGTTCAAGTTTTAAAAATTAAATATCGTGTGTGTTGTTCATTGAAAGAGTACCATTGTTTGTTGTAGAAATTGAAGAAGCAAAGAAGACTTCAGAAAGTACAACGTTGCAAAGTCCTCCACCTGCGTCTGGAACAACTCCGGATTATGCTGCTGGTTTAAGCGCTACGCCTGCATACGCTCCTGCAACTCCTCAGCCGACAGTTACTCCAACAGCAGGTACGTGTCTTCGGTGTTTATTTGTACGCGATATCATTAAAATTTTTATTAACAAACAAGTTTTGTTATCATACGAATAAATGATAAAATCCAATGAAAGTGTTGCCATACTGCATCAAGTAGTTCTTTACTCTACTGAAATATAAAATGGTATTTCAAATTTTAACTCAAACAGCCCTACCGACAAATCGGATGCCTTTCATACGCCTGCGCTAGCGGTGGATCGCGATTGGTCCTCACCTCATGTTTATGTCTACTCAACAAAGTTCAATTATCAATTGCCCTTCATTCGGCTATGTACGCATTAGGGTGCCGCTTACTGTATACGTCGCGTGAAAAAAGGTAGTCGCGTAGAAAACGTTATAAAATTGGCCAAAATTTATATTTTTCAAAATCTCAAAAAGTCTCGCGAACTTGAGGAGATTTATGATTTTTTCTAGCCCAACCTGGTCAATATCGTACAATAAACAAAGAAATGGCGTCATTGTAAAGGCTTGCAAAAAAAATTCGATCGTTAATTACTCGAAAAGCGGTTAACGGATCGAGCTGAAATTATTTTTGTAACTTCATACTACAAAGAGCAGTCCCTCCAAGAAATTTCATGATCATAGTTTATTTTCGAAGTAAAAAAATAGTGAAAAAAAAAACACTTTCAACTTCAGCAGTCATTTGCAAGTTAACAATAGCATTTGGAGACTTTGGGTTGGGCTTAAAATTTTGGAAATTCAATAGGCTACAACTTCTTATATGCATATGCTATATAAAATATCAATTCGGCCAGTTAAAATATCAATCAAAGCAGCAATTCGGCCAGTAACAACATACGGAGCTGAAACAATGTGTCTCACGGCAAAGGACAGGGACCGTTTGAGGATATTTGAGAGGAAAGTAATACGCAGAATTGCCGGTCCCAAAAGAACAGACGACGGGGAGTATAGAAGACTAAATAACAAGGAAATAGAGGAACTAATTGGGAAAGAGGACATCGTCAGAGTGATCAAAGCACAAAGATTAAGATGGTGGGGACATATACAAAGAAGGGAGCCGACAGTACTGATCAGAAAAGTAAGTAATTGGACACCACCTACAAACAGGCCAAGAGGAAGGCCGAAAGAAAGATGGCAAGATCAAATCATGGAAGATATTAAAACACTAAAAATCAAGGACTGGAAAACAACATGTAAGGACAGGAAAAAGTGGAGGGATATAATACAAGAAGCCAAAAGCCACAAGGACATGTAAAAGAATGGACACCAAGAAGCCAAGCGGAGTGACTCACCGCAACCAACGAGTCAAAAGAGCTCTACGGAGCGCCTACCATTCCAATCGGAATGAACAGGCATATGTATATATATATATAAAATATGCCAAGGAACGGAGATATAAGCGGAAATGTGAAAAAAAGACGTTTTTTTTTTCACAAATTGTTAATTTAAAAAATTAGCGGACTGTTTCAGCTCTACGGACTCCGCGCATTGTGTTCTGCACAAAAAAATACATGGGGAATATAAAAATCTCTGCCTACTGGACTGATATCAGTCTTGAACAGAGGCGTCCACGTTTTTTTTTTTTTTTTTTTGACGACGAACCTTGATAACAAGATCATTTCAGCACCGGTCGCGACGGTTCTGGCGACCTCCCCGTCCGCCCCCGCGCAGCCCACGGCCGCCGCCGCGCAGCAGCAGCCCCAGCAGGTAGTGACGGCACCCCCCACGCCCCGCCCCGCCTCCCACGCCCCAGCCCACGCTGCAGTTCACCGCGACGGCCACGATGCGGCCCGTGCCCCCCCCTGCTGGCGACGACGCCCTCCGGCCAGAGGACGATCATCACGACGGACCAGCAGACGGTCGTGCAGGCACAGCAGGTCGTCGGCACCCCCGTGGTGGTCACGCAGAGGCCGGCGCAGCAGCAGCAGACCGTCACGCACATCCGGATACAGCCGCAGCCCTCGTCGAACGTGCTGCAGAGGAGGGGGCTGGCGCTCACGGTGAGTGCTTTTCCTTTCTTCTTCACGCTACCACTTTTCTTCGCAATTTTCTCGAAAATTAACGTCGCTACTTATTAGTCAAGTGCGTTTTAGTTCGTGAAAAATAGTAAAATACAAAAACAACTGGGCAATAGGGTTCATAGTTTCTTTTTAAAATTGCTGTTAAAACTACATCGTTGAATATTTTTAAATGATTGTTGCTTTGTTCAAGATAGAATGCCTTCCCATTATTTATGAAAAACAATTTCAGTTAAATGGCCGTCGCGGCTGGCTTGGCAGTAGTTCATTCTTTTCACACAATTTTGCAGTACTTTTTCAATTATTTGTGGCTCTATTGCACGAATAACTCGATTGATGTTTTCCTTCAGTGCATCAATTGTTTGTGGATAGTTGGTGTAACAACGGTCCTTAAAATGTCCCCATAAAAAATAATCCAATGGTGTTAAATCGCAGCTGCACAATGGCCCATTAATGTCTCCAAAACGGCTGACAACACGGTTACCGAATTTAGTGTACACATGATCGATTGTTTCACGGCTTGTGTGACACGTTGCTCCATGCTGCTGGAACCAAAGCTCGTCCAAGTCCAAATCGTCCAATCGCGGACACAAAAAATCAGTTAACATGTCTCTGTAACGCTGTTACCATCTTCATTTTGAAAGAAGTACGGGCCAATGATGCCACCACTCCAAAACCCATACCAAACAGTCACTCTTGCAGAATGCATTAACTTCTCTATGACGTGTGGATTTTCGGAACCCCAAATCCTACAGTTCTGTTTATTAACATGTCCTCCAAGCTTCGTCCGAAAAAATGATTTTTCGATTGAAATCGGCGTCATTTTCAAACTCATTTAAAGCTCACACGGAGAAGCGATAATGAAGTGGATGGTCATTTTCCTTTACCTCTTGAGTAAGTTGCAAGTTGTTAGCAAATAATCCGAGGTCTTTATGCAATATTCTCCTCAGAGAAGTGCGACTGACATTAAGTTGTTGTGCTCTGTGACGAGTTGAGGTTCTTGGGTTTTCACACACACTTTGGGCAACAGCAGCAATTCTTTCAGCTCTGCGTACCGGACGAGCACGTGGATGACTTCTGTTATCCATAAGCATGCCAGTTTCGCGAACTTACCTTAAGAACTTTCTTACACCAGGTGCTGACGGAGCTTAATTTCGACCAAAAATTGTTCTCAATTTTCTCACTGTTTCTGCAACACAGCGTTCACTTTGGAAATAATTTTTCAATATTTCCCAACGTTATTCAAGCGTAAAACGATCCATTTCTTACCGCGGAGGTTAGACACCACATACATATATGTCAAATGTCAACCACGTCAGTGTCGGCAATGTAGAAATAACACTCTGTTTAAAAAGAAACCAATAGATGGCTCACCCTTTGTACGAAAATATCTTGTATACCTACAAGGTTTTTTTAAAGCTATTTAGTCAATTTAAAATTATGATTTTATTCCTAAATAAAACGCGTTGAAACAAAAAAAAAAAAAAACAAGTCAAGTGGTTTATGGAAATTTTAAGGCCTGTCGTTTCAATTCTGGTTATGCCACCCTCTTAAATGTTTTCCATACGCTATACAATATATCATGCTCCCATCCACTTTTAAGTCCGGTATACCCTCAAGAATCTATATGAAAATGGTACGGATCGCAAAATTTTTTTAATCAGCATAAAAAACTACCAATAAGTACATCACCTCACCGACGAAATCACCTATTTTGTAAAAAACGTCATACCTTAGCGCGCTCCGCCACCGGTCAAATTGCGACTGACCAACATAGATCTAATTCATTCGAGAATCATCAGAATACTATACTCTTGAGATACACTTATGTTTTACTAGTTTTAACTGAAAGTATGTTTTTCATAAATTTTTGAAGTGTAAATGAAAAAAAAAACTCTCATAAATTATTCGTTACATAAACAATCTCTATTCACTGCACGACGCTGTCTTTAATATTTTAGCGCTATCTCTAATATGTAACTGTTTTCCTCCATAGAGAGAACAAATGTTGGAGGCCCAGGACATGTTCCGCACCGCCAACAAAGTCACAAGGCCCGAGAAGGCGCTCATACTCGGCTTCATGGCGGGCTCCCGGCGACAACCCTTGTCCGCACCTGGGCAACATAGTCACGATAAAGCTCTCCGAGGACCAGGAGAACGTCCCGCAGCCCGACGGCACCTACCTGACCATGATGGTCGAGACGCACTTCCAGATGAACTACAACAACGGCGAGTGGAAGCGCATCAAGAAGTACCGGCACATGGAGAACATAGTGGACCAGATCACGACCACAGCCCCGCCGCTGCGCTGGTCTGATACAAGGCCGTCAGGTAGCCGTAGTGTTGGCGGCGTTGTGTAAATCCTATCGCTGTCGAAGCGACAAATGTAAATTACTACGATGCGCGCTCCTTTTTGTTTTTGACGTTCAGTCGACGGGAGGAATCGTTAACGACGACTGTCAATCTCAAAGAAAACGGATGCGCGTGTAGGTTAGTTATATATTGTATGTAATTTTTGAGACGGCAGAATTTTTTTTATTGTTTAGGTATACCTTTACTTTGCAATTTCAAATCTTCGCGATCGCGT